>JBBPOD010000523.1:0-17556 GCA_038091255.1 Tylopilus intermedius | reverse complement strand
AAACAAAAGCCAAAAAAACGCATGCTAGTTTGAAGGCGGGAATGGTCATTACTGTGGAGCCAGGTATGTAGATCCGTCCAGCGCTTATCACACCTTATTGCTTATTTCCCCACAGGAATTTACGTACCCCCATTACCTCAATTTCCAAAGGCGTTCCATAATATGGGCATTCGGATCGAGGTTCGTAACCCTACCTCATTGCAATGCTGTGACATGTTCCGCGATGCTTATGTTGACACAGGATGAGGTCCTCGTCGGGAAGGACCATCCCGTAGTGCTGAGTGTTGCCGCCCCCAAAGAAGTGAGTCCCCTTAAGCCCCCACGGTCAAAGAATAAATGCATATCACGATTCCAGATTGTAGACGTTGAAGGGGCATGTCAAGGACAACTGGGGATAGAGCCTCTCTAGGATATCTTACGACATCAATATCTTATCTCTACCCTGGAGCAGCCCTTATGCATTCTCAATCTACCATTTCCATGGCCTTCAGGATTTGATCCCGCCTCAACCACTTATCCTCAGGTGTGAGGTACCAGCTAAAGAAGGCAAAGATGGTGATAGCTCCGAAAATGACGACAGCCTGCATAACTTTGTCAGGCCGAAGAATATCATGCCGAGAGTGGAATGATGACGCACAAAATTGAATGTCTGGGCAGTAACAGGGAAGTAAAACGGAGAAATATCGACCTAGGGCCAAGGTCAGTTCGTGTATGAGTACCACGGCTAAACAAACGCGTACAGAAAAAATAACTGCGTTGAAAACAGCTGCGCAAATATAGAACGGTTTCGCATATTTGCCAAGTCTGAATCGAGAAGACTGAAACCGGTTCGGAGTCATGAATAGTCGCAGCAGGGCAATGAGCCCGTATGCTGCGATAGTCGGCACAGCACCAGCTGACACCAGCGACGTGAATGCGACTTGGCTAGGTAAGATCGTGCACAAAAGGGCTGCGGCAAAGATAAAGATGACCGTGACTGCATTGCGGGGTTGGCCTTGTGCGTCTACTTTTCCGATCCATCCAGAGAGTGGAAGCACACCATCGCGAGCGACGGCGAACACCAACCGTGACGAAGCAACAATTGCCACCGTGGTGTTCTATGGAATATAGAGTCAGCGGTAACGCAACCTGAAGAAATCCGAATCGGGAATCACTTCATACCATAATGAGACCAAGGACGGCTAGAATTGTCATGAATATGCTGGCTTTCTTCCCCAAAGCGAGAGCATAGATTTGGACAAATGGTTGAGGGGCATTGAGCGCAAACACGGTGTTGAGGTCCGGTGTACAGAACAGAAACAATATGGTGGTAATGAAACCGAGCACCCCAGTTGCAACGGCACTCAATAAAATGCCTCTGGCTGCAATGACACTAAAAAAAGGTAAGTCGAGGAATGTACCTGTCACTTGAACATACCTGGCGTTTTTGGTTTCTTCAGCAATATGGCCCGATGCATCGAATCCTGTCAAGGTCCCGGCAGTGAAGAGGCTGTCAATCGGTCTCGATCAATCTACCGGAATATCTAAACGATAAATAAGCGACACACAATGACAAGATCCAGTTCCACCCAGCGGGGGCCCCAGTACCATTGTCTAGTCAAACGGGGAGTTAGTGGCTATGAAACCCCAAACTCTCACGTGATCCTGACACGCACAAGTCATTGTGAAGACTTCTGAGGCCGATCGGAACCCGTAGGTTCTTGAGACGCCAATGGGTAGCCAGATGAGACACAAGAAAAAGTCAAGCATAAGCAACGCGACCGAAAACTTAAAAACACCGGAATAGACTCTAGGGGGCAGGTAGTTCATGGCCACTGAAACCAACAACATCAACTCAGAGAGTATCCAAATGAAGGTTCGCCATTTGATGTTACTGTTGTCGATGCCTCCAGGAAAGTCGATTTCCCAGACAGCCAATTGGGAGACAATGTAATTGGCGGTGGTCTGTCAACGAGATGATCACGATCAATGATTCGTCGTTGAAGGGTGTCAAACTCACCTGACAATTGCTGGCGGTGAAAGTCATCCAGGCCGTACAAGCCCACCAAGCGACCAAAAAACCGAAAAATCTGGCATACTTCGGTCCGGCACTCTCAGCGGCCCAGATATAGATAGAACCGCTGAGAGGTAATGCTGAGCAGATTTCCGCAAGAACTGCAGCGGTTATAACCATGAAGATGATCGTAACGAGGTAAGATGACCTGCAAAAGTCAGGATAAGCTTATCAAACAATCAAGAATGAATACCATATTGCAGCAGGACCACCAGCGAGCAAGCCAAGGAACAAGACCGAGCTGTACGTGGGAGTCACCATTGAGCAGCGACACTTTTAGATAGCTATTAGTCCCTACCGAACACCTCCAATGAAATTTAAAGAGACAAAGCTGGCGGCAAAGCTTTCGATGAGATGCCAACTGCGATGCAGTTGCTAGAGAAGTGGCATGTCAATATTAATTGTCAACGAACTTAGTGAGGAACGGAAGCTTTCCGACCTGCTTGTAGCCAAGCCGATTCTGAAAAAGTAAGAAACGACATCAGTTATACATGTAAGTTGCTCCCGTAGGAGCGGTAATAACAGGGTGACACTGGGGGCTTCCCTACGCAGGTATGAGCGCTGCTCAGGTTCAGGCGGTATGATCTCAACCCCCGGTGCTTCTTCCTCAGAGGATACAAGACCTGCGAAGCCAGACCAAGGTCCTCAGAGTCCGCAGTCAGGGATACCCGCAGCCCGATTCCAGTTTGCCACTATAGAGCGACGTTACCGATTATCAGTAATGCCTCAGCGCATCATCCCGCCGAAGCCGGCCCAGCGTCTTGAATGGTGTATTACCAATTGCAAAGCATCCTTATCTTCAGTAGATGCATTGTCATTTGGAATGGCTTTGAAGTCGCCATCTGCGCTAGACGGAGGAGACATTGATAGGGCAAAGGGCGAAATTTCCGAGGGGAAAAAAACAACTGATGGTGACAGGTACTGTGAGCGATAACGTGCGGTATAAATACAGTGATGTATGTAACTCCGATATAAACACCATCTTCATACGGGTCACACAGTCGTGGACTTCAAGTGATGTTCAGACGCTGTCATGTCGGATTGTCAGGCAACAGTAGCAGCGGACAGGAGAAAAGCATACTGGTTTCATTGCCTTGATAAGGAGCCACTCTTCGTTGGAAACATCGGTCTTAAACGATGACTGAGAGGGAGCATGTAAGGATAATATGTCTGTATCATTCAAGTATCATACCTTGAGAACGTCGATACTTTGCCTCGTGATGTGACTGAGAAGTTCGTCTTTATCGTCGAAATGGCGGCCAAACATCTTGGCTGACTGATACACTGCGTGCTCAATCTTGACAGCCACACCTCCACCCGTCTGCGATTTCTTGACAAGCTGGAAACGACAAACGTGAATCATCCGCTCGAAAACACCGAACGATTCGTGACTTACATCGAATGGCTTATGATTGATTTCCAGCGATGTTCTGTACACGAACGTGCGAGGATTGATATGAGGCAAAAATCTTTGTTGCGGCAACTTACATCTTCCCGAGGTCAATGATGTCTTTCTTCTGCGTGGTTGGGTCGACCTTCACAACGCAGATGGGAGTACCAATCCGTAGTGTTCCGTCGAGAATATCCACACCCAGTATAATGGGATCGCGTTTACAAAATGCGGCGATGACCTTCAAGCGGCAGGGCCAGATTGCTTGCGGCGCAGCATCCCGGCGCTTGGCTTCCATTATTTCGTTATTGTATGCAGTGAATGCGTCAAATAAGTGGTAGATAATATCGGCTGCATGGGTGTCAGGGGATTCATGTCGAAATTAACCTAGTACATACCTTTGAATATCTTGATACCCATCTCCTCCGCTAACCGCTCAGCATCCCTGTCTACAGAAACATCGAAGGCCAGAACAACTGCAAGCTCCTTGGCTTTCTCAAGCATCGTCGCTGTGCGCATGATGTCCTTCTTGTGTACGGGACCGATGTTGATACCCGACACCGGGATTTTGCTGACCTTCAAGAAGTCGAGGAGAGCCTCAAGTGAACCGAGGGTGCTTGCCTGTACCGAGACGCCACGACCGGATTTATCGATGGAGTTCAGCAGGGAAGTAAGGTCAGACATGACTTCCTCCATCAGATCTTCCTCATTGTCGTCAGGACCGACAAGTAAAAGCCGTGAACCAGCGATAGCTTTCTCAAGATCGGGGGCAACAACTTTAACACCCAGCGCTGCTTTCACCTCCTTGTGGTGCACATAGGCAGACTAGGGGTTTTCAAGGTATTAGCGGGAAAGGCTTGGCATTATGGGGAGGCCGCACGCACCTTTATACGCAACTCCCGTAGAGGCTGCGGCGTAAGTAATGCACGGATCTGAGTGACAATGGGTCCATTGAGACCGCAGATGACGATTTTGTCACCCTCGCGTAGGATGCCATTAGAAAGAACAACATCAATGGTGGTTCCAAGACCTTCGACGACCTTGACTTCCAACACCGTACACTCTAGCTCTGACAGGTACATGAGGCGATCGCTCATCCGTTGTTGAGTTAGGTTGACCAAAAGCATGATCATGTCCGGAACTCCTTCCCCGGTGATGGCAGAAGTGGGTACAAGCGAGACGTTTCGGGCGAAGTTCTTGTTTTCGTAGTAGAGCACAGCGTTCAGGCCTTGCTCAGCAAAGGCAAGAGTCGTCTTCTGGACACGATCCTCGAACTCGCGCTGCACAGATCTCTTCTGTTTGGCCAATGATTCCTGGAATGCACCATCGGGAGTTGCCTCCCATCCGAACATACGATCGATCTAGATAAGATTGAGAAGCAGTGCATGCACCAAGACAGACAGAGAATTACCTTATTGAGAGCGACGATAAAAGGAGTCTTACGATCTCTAAGTAAACGGAGGGATTCGAGCGTTTGTGGTTCGAGACCGTGCTATTGGGCGATTTTGAGCAAATTACAGCGCTCAGCAAGGCAGCATACCATGATATCAACGACAAGAATGGCGATATTGCAAAGTGAGCTTCCGCGACTGCGCAGATTAGTGAATGATTCGTGGCCAGGAGTGTCGATTACAAGCAATCCCGGAACTTTATACTCTTGTTTACCATCCTATATCAAACTGTTAAAAAGAAGGAATAACAACAGACAGCCACAGACCTTGTTTAACACCGCCGTCTTAGTTTTGATAGCGTCCACAGGAAAATACGTTGCACCAATTTGCTGCGTGATACCACCGGCCTCACCCTCTTGTACATTAGTTTGCCGGATCTGGTTCGATTGAGTAAGGATCATGTAGGGGAGTCACCACAGATACTGACCTTGTCGAGTAGTTTGGTTTTACCGGTGTCGACATGTCCAAGAATACAGCAGATGGGACTGCGTAGGTTGTCCTTGCTTTGAGCGGCAAGTGCAGCCTCGTGTGCTTTTGCTTTACGTTCTGCAGCCTCTGCCTTTTTCTGCGCAGCTAAGCGCTGTGCCTTCGTCATACCATCACTGGAGCCTTCAGAGCTACTCTCTGAATCTTCCTCGGAGTCGTCTTCGGAAGATCCATCTTCAGAATTTTCTTCCGAAGATGATTCCTCTGCGGGAGGCCTGAGATCAGATTCTTGGATTGCTTGTGGTTTGTTTGCTGCCCCGTTGACGGGTGATACTAGAATGGTTGAATTAATATAGGAACAAGAGATCATAATGTGTGCGGACCAGAAGGCGCTTCTTTGATGGGTTGAGGAGGTTCAGGCGTAGGAGGAAAGGTAGGTGCTTTTGTGGGCCGGCTCTCAGAAGGTGGAGGCGCAACGCTCTCTTCGTCTTCGCTCGACGCATCCCAATCTTCCTTAACAGTGGGAGCTGGGGCAGAGACGTCATCTTCCTCCGCACTGTTAGCGTCCCATTCATCCTTAACACCATCAACTGTACTCGCAGGCTCGAGTGGGGCAGGTGATATAGAAGGAGAAGGAGATGCAGTTGCCGGTGCAGGACTCAGGGGTCTTGATTCCAAAGTAGGAGTAGCAGGAATCGAGTCTGTATCTTTGCCCAGTGGTGTCTTCTTTTTGCGAGAACCATAAACGACTTTTTTACCAGCAAAAGGCACGCTGGAAGACTGTTGCAAACCCTCGATCTGCACTCCTGAGGCGATCAATGCTTGTCTACGCCGCTCAGCAGCAGCCTTCTCCTCTTTTTGCTTCTTCGTCAGCAGGCGACCCTCTTTCTTGGCCAACTCGCGTTTTAGCTACTCCGTCGGATAAGGAACGTCATGCATTCACCAATTTTCGGGCGCACCTTTTCTTTCTCTTTCTTCCTTTGCTTATCCTCCAGCTTTCTCTTCTCCTCCTCCGCTGCTCGCCTCTCTTCCTCCTCAATGCGTCGTCTCTCCTCTTCTTCCTTCCGCCTCGCTTCCTCTTCTAATCTCTTCTTCTCCTCCATAATTGCTTTCAGGGCACTTATTCCACCCTTCTTTTTAGTTGAAGTGGGGGCTGATGCCGGAGTTGGGGGAGGTGGGGCCGATCCATCTTCATCCTTTTTGCCTTTCTTCTTCTTCTTCTTCTTCGCAACAGCCCCCCCACCGTCCTGGTCATCCCTTTCTTCCTCCTCCTCTTTTTCTACCTTTGGCTCAGGAGCTGCTAAAACCGGTGTCGTGGCTGCAGCATCGTCTATTGGTACCGATTCAGTAGCGACAGCCTTCTTTGCCTCCGCCTGAGCCTTTTTCTTGGCCTGAAAACGGTCAGACATGCGCTTAAAACCAAAATCAAGAAAACCCGACCTTTTCGCGTTCTTTCTTGAGCTTTTCCTTTTCCTTCTTGGAGAGGATCTTCGGGCCGGCGCCTGCACCTTCGTCTGCGTCACCATTCTCTTGAGGTTCTACGCTTGGAGCCTCAGGCGCGGCAGGGGTTGTAGAGGCAGGTTCGTCTGTGTGTCGCAATCGGCCCAGGTTCAGAATCAGAAAAACAAAGATCTTAAGTACCTGGTACCACCTCCTCGTCCTCATTCTGCGCCCTTCCTTTTCTTCCTTTGCCTTTTTTGCCTTTCTTGCCTCTGTCTTTTGAAGGACCCCACTCTTCATCAGCAAGGTCATCCGCAGTCATTTCTACTGGTGTCTTCTCTACAACAGCTACCGGTTCTTCATCAAGGGGCTCGTCTAAATCTTCTTCTACTTTCTTGGGCTTCTTCTTGTCCTTCTTCGACTTTGATGTCGATGCTTTTATGGCAGACTACGTGAGCGTAGATGGCTGTGGTAAACTGGCGGAATTTGGGTGTGATCCTGAACGTACCATGAGGCCACCGAAGTCTTGGTTCTCGTCCACTTCTGGTGGACCATCGTCTTGCATTGAAAGGGCACTGAATGCAGAGAATCCAGGCCTCCCTTTGGCTCTCGGTGCATCTTCTGCATCAGAGTCACCGATCTTTTGCGCCGCAGGAGTATTGCTCGTGACGGATTGGCCGTCCTTGTCCCTAATACCAGGTAGAGGTTCAGCTGTGATCTCCAAGATCGATCGTAGTGGCCTGACCAGTAATCATCGTCGTTTGCTTTACCTTTCTTTCCTTTGTTCTTTGGGGGCATGGTGACTGATTGTCAAACAAGAATGTTGCGAATTAAGGTAAAAAGGTACGGAGTAGGAGAACATATATCTTGCCGAAGCGGCCAGTTCCCTCGGATTCGGGGATTGAAATGCCCGCCGCGGCGCGTCCGACCCCTGGTTTGGTACTACATACTTGCACAACCAGCATGGGTCTCCTCACCATCATAAGGAAGAGCCACCAGAAAGAGAGAGAAATGCGGATCCTGTTCCTGTACGCCTGTTATTCTCTCCAGCCTCCAGCCTCCTCAAGACTGGCAGCGGTCTCGACAATGCCGGTAAAACCACCATCCTAAAGAAGATCAACGGCGAGAACATCTCGAACATCAGTCCTACTCTAGGATTCAACATCAAGACGTTCATTCATCGAAAGTGAGTACCCAAACGATCCGCATGTCTCCTTAATCTATGCTCAATTCTAGGGTGATTCTACCTCTAGTTATACGCTCAATATCTGTATGTATCTCCTGCCGTAGGCCGTTCTGATGATCGATCATTTACTTGGTGAGTAGGGGACGTTGGTGGACAGAGGACTCTTCGCCCATATTGGCGGAACTACTTTGAGCAAACGGATGCCATCGTCTGGGTCGTAGACTCGGGAGCTCGCATGCGAATTCAGGATTGCAAAGACGAGCTCCATAACTTGCTTCTTGAAGATGTAAGCGGTAACTAGCCACCCTTTCATTTCCGATACTCACGCTTTCGTAGAGGTTGTCTGGCGCATCACTCCTCGTTTTCGCAAATAAACAAGACATAGAGGGGTCAATGAGTGACGAAGAAATCCGTGAAGTACGCAGTGATAATGTGCACAAAACAATTTTTGACCACAACTTTCCGTTTCCAGCTGCTGAACTTACCGGGAATCAAATCCCACAACTGGAAGATTTGGCCATGCAGCGCCGTCACTGGCCAAAACTTGGTTGCTGGCTTGGACTGGGTCGTACATGACGTTGCGCACCGGTTGTATTATAGTTCCACCGCCGTGAACTTATCCAGATGCACCACTGGTACGGCTACAGCATAGCATATACTATGTACTCTTTGGTGACCGTCAATCTTAATTCTCCACGGCCGGACATCTGAGGATGTTAACCAAACCTCCTTTCTGATCGAAACACGTCAAGGACATGGTTCATATGCGCGCCCTTTGTTGTCTAGGTCCGCTTGGGATTCTTCTCAGGATTAAGTCCCTACAATTGCTGTTTGGAGTTGTGTCGGCACATGCGAAATACCAATCGGCGAACTGGAGAACATTTTTTGTCAGCTTACTATCGTTCGCCGCCTGTACACACGTCTTCGGTCTCGGTCCTCTCAACGCGGCCATCTTTTCCAATGCCCAGCCTACATGACCGTCGGCCTATCGCCGCCATCGATTCGCTTCCATGGATCGCCTCTCGGATCCCAGACGAGGGCCAACGATCTATGTGCTGCGGTCATAACACAGAACCCCTGGCCTGGTTGTGTACGACACGTAAACTCTGACAGCGGCGCGAGTTCCGAGTACCTACGATGACGGGTACATGATTCGAGGGTAGCCATCCCACGCCGCGCGAGTCAATCGATGCCATCGGGAGAACCACCTTGGTAGGTACAGCAAGGGATCACAAGTTGCCTCGCAGAAGTCGAAGGCCACCGGTTTCCAATACGACTTAATGCAGCGTATATCAGTCTATTCGGATCGAGGTTTCATCGGAGTGCCCAGAGCCACACTGACGGGTACGAATCACCGTTCCTCGAGCAAGCAAGAGCGAATTCATTCAATGATGCAATCCACGTTCTGCTTAATGGTACCTTTGACTGAAGTGACAAGGCGGGACTGGAGGTGCGGCGTCCACTTCCTCACGATATTGTGTCCGCGCACCTGCATCCTACTTTCAAGCTGGGTAATCCAGCAGCACGAGTCATTGCTGGCACGTGGTAAGTACGGCATTGTGCTCGAGGTGGAAGATCAGTTGAAGATCACTACCATTGAGGGAGAATAGAAGTCGATTAACGACCAGGCAAACTTGAATTGCTATCAACGCTGCGTGTGAGTCGCATATTTCCGAGCAAGAATCACATAGCTTGTTGACTACCAGATATAATACCACACGGTCTAGACTTTGAAGCTCGCCATCGACATGTCGTTGACGTAAACTGCAATATCACCTACAAGTTCTGGTCCACTCCCATGACCAACATGACCGCTAGCTATAGTTAACGTGGCCTACTACTAGAAGATATGTCATGCAGAGTGTGAAGAGAGGATTTTAGATCACTCGCACGTTCTCTATTGGTGCACTCGCCGCCCCACTAGGGCGTGATGCAATTTCAGATGAAGGCACCCTGACACGGACTCTTCAGCGAGGTGGCGCACGTGGGTCCGTGGGTATTAGGCTTTAACATTGTGCTGTGGACTTTCTCACCGCTTAATCGAGACACCAACTTCCAAGTTTCCCTTGAAGCAAGCCGGAATATGTTGACACCGTTAGTCACCGCGCCAGACAACAGACCACTAGTAATAGTGTGCGCAATCGCTGGACATCTCATCGCATACTTGATAACAAGACTCTAAGGTTAATACGACCGCGCTCGAAGCAGGAAGGCTCGACAAGAACGAAGCGAGAACTAGTGAGAAAGATCATGTGTCGATTATCGCTAGAGCGATGATATCGCAGGGAAGTATGCAGACGGAGAAGCTTGGTGCATAGACGTATCCGTGGCATGGTGGCGCAAGCGGTGATTAATGCTTCCAGGATGAATGGCCGACATGCGGTGATGGAAGAAGAGACCTTCCCAACGACTACTGAAGTGTGTGTTGCGGTCCGCATATCGTCTGCGCAGGAGCCGGAGTTGCATGGGAGAATCTTCTGACCGAGGGTATCCAGAGGGACCAAGTCGATTTATCTCATGCGAAGCACGCGACTTAACTCCTAGCAGCCAATGACGAGCCATGGAAGCGCAAGAAGCACAGTTAATGGGATTGGCGTACTGTGAGACCGATCATTGAATAGGCGAGTATTCCACGTCCCGTGAGGACGGGAGGCAGAAAGGACGGCAGGATTGGATAGCCATGTTTTCCGGCCGCGTGACGAATGATATCATGTGTTGACTGCTCGCTACAAAGGGTAAACACTTTGCCTTGTGCCGCCCCAACGGAACGGAGTAAGACCAGGGTCAGTAAATTATGACGCCGACGACCCTCATTGTACCCGGGCCGCAGCCTCATCCGAGTCAAGTCATTGTATTGGAGGCAATGCAGGGCGGGACTGAGTCAATTATTCTCGCGAGCTATTTCATGACAACAATCGCGACAGTCGGATTTGGGAAAGATTTGACACTCGAAAGTTAAACTCATGTAGGGTGAATCACGGCGACAATAACTGTGCAGCTCACATGGAGTAAGGATCGCTTTGGTGATGCTGACACACAAAGTCTTGAACGGGAACCCCGGACTGAGGCAGTGGGAAGCCAAGGTTAAGATGGTGCGACCTGGATCACGAAATCCGGTTCATTCGGTGAGACCTGAGCACAACCCTCATGGAGACCCGATCCTGTCGCCGGTGTGACCCTGGGGTGTGGGTGGGAGACAGACCATGACCACGTGGGAGAGAGCATTGACTTGTGTGCCGAGACATTGCAAGTTCGGTTTCCTGGATCGCCCTTGGCCCATCCTCACGCATGCACAACTGACGTGTTCGCACTGGGCGACAATTTTGGCTGTTCGCATGTTCCCGATCGTTTTCCGGAATCATGGCACCACCGTTTAGACAAATACCATCCACAATTGAGCCGCCTAGTTCTCCCGACCACAGCTCCCGGCGCTTGCCAACGGATCTATGCTTTCTCAAACTCTGCCTTTTTCCGACTCCGTCACATCTATAGATCTCAGATCCATCGCTCATTTTCCCGTGAATCCCTTGACGGCCACAAGTAGGCAATCTCTTCTCCTCTATATTTGCCGAGCGCAATACAGAATAATTTTGCATATGCAAAATTGTATGTGACTGCTCGTGGGTTTGTCCGGAAGTATGGGACGTATAAAGGGGCACCATGCCCCGTCCCAGGTCTCCCCATCAACTTTGTATTCTATCCCTCCTTCGTAGCCTCCGCATCCACACGACATCTCTTCACGGTTCTCCTCGCGATGCTGAACGCTGCAACTTCCTCTGCCCTGACCTTCTCGTCAGCGGCCAACTTCTACCGTTCGCCCCCTTCGATATCCATCCTATTCCCCAAGCCAAAGTCTCTCGTGTCCGGCTATGGTATGTCCCTAGCTCATTCACGTCTTGCGTATCTCATCCTAGTCGGTAGCACGGAGCTCTGTTCTCGCCGTCCTCGAGAAAGCTGTCACCAGTGGATACGTGACCGTTGCAGACTCCCAAGGTGTCTACCATTTCGGGACGCGCTCCAAGGGCTGTAACGAGGTCTATCTCAAGGTAACCAACCCAGACTTCTGGACACGGGTCCTCTTGTACGTGTTTTCTACCCCTACATGCTACCTTCTAGCTGATACATCGCTTAGCTCCCAAGACTTGGGCTGTGAGCCTCATTCCCAAGAATCCCATGTCTTAAGTTAACATCGTTTCAGTCAGCGAAGCCTACATGGTCGGTGATGTTGAGGTTAACAGTCTCAAGGCTGTGATGGACGTAGGTTCCCTTTATTGGCTGTAAAAAATCATCAGGGCTGACGTTTGACAGCTTTGGCTTGAAAATGAGTCTGGCATGGACGGTTTCTCTTCCACCATCAGCCGTATTTCGTCAGCAATCTCCGGACTCTCGAACGCATTCCTCGGACAGACACGCTCTCGCGCACGCTTAAACGCCATTGCTAGTTATGATCAATCTAACGAACTCTTCAAGGTACGTTCCTTGAAGGACCCTATTATAACGTAACTTACGTCGCGCATTCAGGCATTCCTCAGCAAGGAAATGATGTACTCGTGCGCACTGTGGAGCGATGCAGAAGGCGGAGTCCGTGGGGACTTGGTAGATGGTCCGTTCCCGGGCGACCTGGAAGCTGCACAACTACGCAAGATTCGCTACGTGCTTACGAAAGCCAAGGTGAAGCCCGGCGACCGGATCTTGGAATTCGGCTCAGGGTGGGGTGGAATGGCCATTGAGGTGATCTACAATGTTGCTTTTGTCCATATCACATCTCTGACATCAAATGCCAAATCAGGCTGCGCGGACATTCGGCTGCGAAGTCGACACCCTGACATTGTCCAAAGAACAAAAGGCTCTTGCAGAAGAGCGGATCAAAGCCGCTGGTCTTCAGGATCGCATTCGTGTCCATCTGATGGACTACCGCGAGATTCCCGCGGAGTTCGAGAAAGCGTTTGATGCCTTCGTTAGCATTGAAATGTTGGAGGTAAGCACGTCTGCCACCTCATCGCATATTCACTCACATATTCCACTTCAGCACGTGGGCGCCAAGTATTATCACACGTACTTCAAGCTCATAGATTTTGCCTTGAAATCACGAAATGCTACTGCAGTTGTCAGCGCTTCGACATTCCCAGAGTCAAGATATTCCAGCTATCAGTGGGTGTCACGTCATGCTACGAGATCGTCGATTTGCTGACAACGCAGCATCTTAGACCGGAAGACTTCATGCGCCGCTACATGTGGCCGAATTCATGCTTGCCTAGTGCCACTGCATTGATTGAGGCTGCGAACACCAGCTCAGAAGGCAGGTTCACACTCGAAGGAGTTGAGAATCATGCTGCCCGTAAGAGTACTCTCACTCAATATCGTGGACATCCAGTGAGATAAACTTCTCGCAGATTACCCTCGAACTCTCCGTGAATGGGGTCGCCGCCTCGAGGCAAATGTACGACAAGAATTACTCGTCAAGGACTACCCGGCTCTGAAAGACGTTCACGAGTACGAAACATTCAAGCGCAAATGGCAATATCTCTTCGCATACGCAGGAGCGGGGTTCGCCAAAGGGTACATCAGTTGCCATATGCTTACGTTCACACGACCAGTAAGTATGAAACAACTTTTACTCGGATTGATTTTGATCACGGTCTATTCAGAACGATTGCCCAATCGCTTGTGATTAAAGCAATCCTAATTTCCTGTCACCTTCGTTCACCTGAAATTCTGTATCCATACACATTTCGCATTCGCATCCTCGGTAAATTCATAGGATTGTAGACTTCGTTCTATAACTCTTAACTTACTCTTAGATCCACTTTATCGTACATTCCTACCCTTATGTTCCTCTTACTCGCTTTCAGGTATAGCGCGGAGCCAAAACGTACTGTATTCCGGTGGTCATCACTTATCTTATCTTACCAGCGTTAAATGAAATCTGATTTGACACTTTGGCTACATGCAGACTAAGATTGACAGCAGGAAAGAGGAACTTAGATATGGTCACTTTCGCTGTTGCTTAGCTAGCCTGCTGTTGTTGACCTATCTGTCAAGGAAGAAGTGATCACTGCCAGGCCCCTGAGGGGGGAAAATGTCTCAACACCACACCAGGTTCTTCGAGCACCAATATTCATGTTCGTTCCAAGCGAGCACATTCAAATTGTTCCGGTAGTTGAATTGATGGGTGAGTAGTCCTTATCATGTTCTCTTTTTGTATGCTCCCTCTCCGGCAGGTCGTATATGAGCTCAACCCCAGGCTGCAGCTTATGATAAGCGACCTGGCCCAAGTTTGCATTCATTGACGCTCACGTAGATCATTCAGTTTCAATGATCATATTCAGGCAAATCTTATCATGTCAATAATATATGCGGCCCGTCTGTTCAGTCACTTTGACCCTCAGAATGAGGGGGTGGCGCCGCTGCCACCGTGGGCTGAGGTAAAGGCAAAGCTTTGAATTCATGCGTTACAGAACCTCAAGTTGGCATGCCGATCACCGTATGCACGGTACTTTTGGAATAGTACGTCGATCTGAATCAAGTGAGCACACCGGGCCTTAGCCGCTGACCACCGACGCGACGGACTACGCTCCGTCAGCTGATACGATCACGCGTTCCTACTACGACGGGGCGCAACGGAACACTGATACGGCGGTGGATCTAACGTGTCAGGACTTCAGTCGACCCAACATTATATCGTACGATTTCAAAGGAGCAAGTCAAGTGATAGCCTTTCGCGACGCCGGCCGTCGGACCATGTTTCTTCTCAAATCATTCAGGGCGGACCGTGCTAGCACTTATGATCGTACATCGCGAGGTAGTGCGATAAAGGAACAACTACCGGGTTGCACCTTCCGTACGTCGGGGATTTGATCGAGGTAGTGCTTCCAAATTATACCTGGGATTGTCTTGCACCCCTTGAGAAGTATCCAAATCCGCTGAAAATGTAAATTGGTACCATTCCTTCCGATTCATGAAGGCGTGATAAACATCAAAAGATAACTTGCGTTTCTTTCTTGGCCTCTCTCGGGGCCTCCCCGCGCCGTCAGGGAGGGTAGAAGTCATGTCGCGAACGGGGGATCTTCCGAGTCACTGGGCTCACCAATGAAAATGGCGATACTTAGGATCATTCTCGCTGCCAGCAGTATCTACCAGCCAAACGGGTTGACTATGTCTACCACCGCAGCCTAACTTTCAAATTGATTCAGTCGAGCTCGTATGCGTGTTCCGTGCTTCGGACTCTCGCGATCTACCTTGTGGCCGTATGTTGCGACGGTGACGTGGAGTTATGTTGGCAATGGTGTATGGATGATAGGTCACAGTTTCAGTTTGGTTTCACTACGGTCACGATTGACCACTGTGGGTAGCCAAATGCCAGTGACGATGATCGACGCGATCAACTTCAAGTTTGCACCCTCAAACTTAGCAAGAAACATGTGATACTCAGTGAACCACCTCGTTAGCGACTAGTTCGTTCACTGAAACACGCAACTGACCATATACGACATGGTTGCAACCTCTGATCCTGATAAGTTCTCGTGCACGTGTCGCTAGTTTCTTAGCGAGGGCATTGTAGATCACAGCTGTGTATCGCATAGATAAGGTGCGAGACTCGGCGAAAACCCATCGGATGGCGCGGCGAGCCATTCCCGATGTCAACTCCATCACTTACCTGAGAAACTCAGCACGCGATTTGGGGCAACCGAAACAATGTTGTATGATGATACAATGATGACCGGTGACCTGCTGCGCGTGAGGGCACTACCAACGTGGGACCCAGGGTCACATAAGGCAACACGAACAGCCTCCGCCACAGATGGTCCTTGTGATCTATGGAGTTAGCGATTCAGAATGCACAGAAATGATTGTAAGAGTGCAGCAGTTAGCAAAGGATCCCTCGGCCGCCATCTGGCAAGCCATGCTAGCGAACTACGGGACTGCACACGAGCGCTGACGAATGCATCAGGCGGCGATACCGGAAATGATGTCATTTGCTCCAATTGGTCAATACATATTGTCACGCGGTTTGGGGATGAGCCAGTCTTGCTGCTGGAACGTATAGGATAGGCACGGGCGTGCACGGGCGGTGGACGGGTCGAGCAGGATCAGGAAAGTGCCAATGGGTTGGACGGATTGCTTGGCAGTGCCTGCGCGCATGCGTCATGCGCTGAAGAGTGGTAAACGTTAAACCGGGATACATGTGTGAGCACGCTGAGACAGACTGTACCGGGCGCAGGGGAAGGATTGGCAGAATTTCATGTGTATGCGAGCGGACGAGGGCAAACAACAGGGTGGAGTACATGCGCGTGTCTAGTCGTGTGACCTGAGAGTGCGTGCGTGTGCGAGTACGCGAGCCAGTAGGTTGGCTGGGGGACTGGGCAGGTGAGTGCTTGACCAACAGCGAAATGGTGAGTGTCAACGGGTTGTAGAGATTGACTAACACTGGTAAGTGGCTACTCACATGAAATGGGGCAAGCGTCATTTGGCGTGGAGGAATAGCGACGCATCGATCGAAGGGTACCGAGTACTAACCACCAAAGCACCATGATTCTGCACATTTACATCCCCGCTCATTCATCACTTCCCGTGCCTTCTGTCACTCATACGAATCACTATAGTGAAAATTTCATGTTCCGTAGCTGTGTGGACTTGAACTTACTAAGATTGCCATGTGTTCATTTCTGATCAAGCTACGGAACTGTACAGCTGGAATGTTCCATCCTGAAACGCCAACGAACCCTGCATGCACCTGCATGGTATCGTAAATCATATACGTGAGCCGAGTTGCGTATATATGCCGATGGGCCCGTCCGAAAAGGAGTTTACTTCCAGTGCCTGGTGTGCCCCTATACAGCTCTTGATGGGAATGAATTCGTCAGTGTACCTGGCGATCGCCGACCTAAGTATCCATCAGTACCTTCCCGAATTGCCAGGCCTCAGGATAAGTTCATACCCTCATTCCCCGCAGGGTAGTTATGACCGAAGCAAGCACGAGAGATAGGCACTGGGCAGCCAATAGAATCTGTATCCATGTGCGGTCACCGTGAACGCCAACGACACACGAACTGCCTCATCCAAAAAGTAAATTTGCGACATACGGAGATGGACGTGTGAACCTGAGAGCGCCGGTAATATGATGTTGACAGGCTGAGACTGACTGGTCGTTAAGGGATGCGATTCGAAGCAACAGACTTGGACAGACCGACAACAGAACAATTGCGATGACATTCGCACTGCCTAAATAACGATGCGGCGGGTTAAAGCACGCGAGGGACGGAGCGGGTCACTTAACTCGGTGGCGGTGTGTTCCACATGGTCAAAATTCACACAATACGATGCTCCGAGGCCAACGCCGCAGCCTGAGCGCGAAACGGCAAAAAAAAACTGTTGGGTGGAACCAACATCTCAACAGCGGAACCGAGCTCTCACAATGTTATTCGCCCCTTCTTTGTACCAACCGTGCTGATGGGTAAACAGCACGCGATGAGTAAGTTCAAGTGAGTGACTCGTGGGTTACATCGAGAATACCTTCAGGAGTTCTGCCGAGACTTTGGGATGTATTGGTATCATCGTTATTATTCGAAGTTCATTTAGGGAAAGATCGCATGGGCCATGGACCTCGGCG
>JBBPOD010000522.1:0-17576 GCA_038091255.1 Tylopilus intermedius | reverse complement strand
GCTTCAGAACGATTGGCCAACAACATTCAAGATCCGCCCCCACTGAATACCATCTATGGACTTCGGAAACCCCCGTCTCTCTCAACGCTTGGAATGCCAGGCTTCGGCGGGTTTCATCCACCTTCTGAATCGCTACGCAAAGCGCTTTCGACCCTTATATCCCGTCTACCGCAGGAGAACCGCGACTTGCTGTTCACGGTGACGGAAGTAATTAACCACACAGCTAAGAGGAGCTCAGAGACGAAGATGCCACTCAGCAACTTGTTGCTCGTGCTATGTCCAAGTCTGAGTATGAACCCCTCGCTACTACAGGCGCTATGTGAAAGCCAGGGCATCTGGCATGGTGTCCATCCACCCAAGGAGGGCCCAAACCAGGATTCTATCCCCGGAGAAACCAATCAATCCTCCCTTGGACTTGCAGAAGGGGGCTTGGAGACTGAAAATTCTACTGGCAACAACTGGATGACATCGCAAATGCAATTGAGCGAAAGCAAATGCTCTGTTCGTCCTCTTCCCGACCTCCCTCCGGCGGATGAGTCGACTTCTATTCCACCCTCGTCAGCAAGTGAACCTTTAGCGTTGCCCATCAGCAGTCGCGCACAGATTTCCCAAGTCTCTCGTGATACCGAGACATCGTCATCCTCAGTCTCAACGGACGATAGTTCTTCAATTTCCCAGCTATCGCAGAGTGGCCGCCCAGTCACACCCACGTCTTTGAACTTCAAGTTAACCAATCCATGTTCTCCGCCTTCCCTATCATGCTCAACTGATTCTTTGTCGGTTCCCTCGTTGTCATCGGGGTCACCTATGCAGTTGATTAAGCCCCTTGCACTCGTGGATGAGTGTAGTGAACAACAGTCCTCCAACTCCCCCCATTCCCTCAAAATCGCAGATCCCATCGCCCTCCCGATCCCGAGTTTACGACCGACGCAAACCCTACCAGAACCGCAGTTCCAATTTCCCGGACCGCGGGACAGCGTCATCCGAAATCCAATTACGCATCGCAAATCCACTCCATCCCTTTCCTTTTCTTCTTCCATTTCGGCGGAGACCCGGTCAGCTTCCATCGCTGCTCGCACGAAACGACTAAAAAAGCCTTCGTTACACCTGCTCTTTACGAAACATTCACCCTCCCCTGCGGCGACGCCACAAACGCCGGTGGTCGGCAGTCCTCTCGCTACATTACAGGACGGTACTTTACTGTCATCTTCTACATCTGGATCCTCCCCAGATTCTATGATCACAGCCCCACAGTCCTCCCGATTTAGTTATCCGCCAGTATTGAACACGGCGATTGATGAATCTTCAATTTCCCTTGCGTTGGGCATCCAGGACGACGGAGAAGGCCACGGCACCTCTACTACCAAGAGTGGTATAACCGATTCACAGGGATCAACGGGGCCAGGCACATCTCTTCGCCGTAGTCCCCAGAGGGAGAGTAAAGGCGTTCAGTTCAAGCACCTGGACGTTGCGCTTCCAGATGAGGATCAATTTGGGGGGTACAACTGGACGCAGAGCGTATTGATGGCGGCTGGGGAGTCAAGATGGTGACGGGGCTTTTTTTCGATGGATTACTTCGTCTACCTACCGGACTCTAGCTACAAGATCTGCAGGCGGGTCCGCATCTCACACATCTCCGCATCTCAAACTAGCTTAGTCGTTTCGATAAAATCAGTCCTCGTAGGAAAGATATATTCGAATGCATACCCCATTTTTTCTCTCCATGACCCTAGGGAATTTACTTTTGAAACAGATGCTCGGATTTGGATAAGGTCTGGATGACGTCAGATAAGGTCTAGCCTCAGGCTGGGTCCAGATTGTTGGAGGATCGTATAAAGCCCGGGCCAGCGGTGAACTTCGACACCGTGACTTATTACCGACACACCCGTCTCTTCCATGGCTTCTAGCTCGGTCAAGGCGATACAAGGAAAACTCTTCAGAGGCGGCGATGATTCCAATGGTCCTGGATCAAGTGACCCAGATCCTCGCGACCCCCGTCTCACCATCCAGATCCCCAAACCAGCAGCAAAGTCGGAACCCCCAAAAGCCACAAAAGCGAGTCCACGTGGCATGAGCGGGACAAATCTCGATGCTGTGCAAAAGAACTACCGCCAGCGGTTATATGATAGGCTCGGTGCCAACTACCTTGGTGCCGAGAGGTACCGTTTGCAACAAGACGACGCTCGGCTCCGCCATTGGAAACGATGGGGTCCATATCTTAGCGATAGACAATGGGTAAGTCTAAGTCAGCTGCGGCATCCGTACTCTATACTCACTAGCCAATTTCAGGCGACGGTCCGGGAGGACTATTCGGAAAATGGGGATGCCTGGAGTCATTTCCCTCATGAGCACGCACGATCCCGCGCTTATCGATGGGGTGAAGATGGGATTGGTGGCATCTCGGATAACCATCAGCGACTTTGTTTTTCGCTCTCCTTATGGAACGGCCAAGATCGTATGTTGAAGGAACGTCTTTTTGGTGTCACAGGTCACCAGGGAAACCACGGCGAAGACGTCAAGGAACTCTACTATTATTTAGATTCGACGCCCACCCACTCCTACATGAAGTTTTTATACAAGTACCCCCAACGCAAGTACCCCTACGAAGAGCTCGTGATGGAGAATGTCCATCGGGATCGTAATGTCACAGAATTCGAGATCCTAGACTCTGATGCCTTTGACGACGATCGATATTGGGATGTCTTTATGGAGGTCCGTTTCGCTACCTCCGTCAGGAACAACTGGTCTGAGTTTTTATTTTGCAGTACGCGAAAGAGGAAGATGACCCAGACACCGTTTACGTGCGGATCACCAGCTATAATCGTGGACCTGAACCCGCTACGCTCCATATCATACCCCAACTCTGGTTCCGCAATACATGGTCGTGGCCCGCCGTTAAGCCCCCGATGCCATCTCTTGCTGGCTCAGTCACGGAGAACGATGTCCAATTTATCAAGATAAGGCATCCAGATATGCAGAAGTACTTTATGTACTGCTTACCCTCGCCACCCCCCGTCAATGCAGAAGGCGTATTCATTACGGACGAGGATGTTGTCATCCAGCCCGAACTCATCTTTACGGAAAATGATACCAACTTCCACCGACTTTATGGGGTACAAAACACGTCGCCATACGTCAAGGATGCTTTTCACGACCATATCATCCCCTTGCATCAGCCTGGCTCGGAATCAGGTGGTCCTAACGGAGACAAATGCGACGCCTCCCAGTCCACCCCTCCAGCGACTTCACATCCGTCTTCTTTTGTCAGCCCAGAAAAACGGGGAACGAAATCTGCAGCGCATTATATTTTCCAGGACGTCCCGGGTAATGGTGGGTGTGCAGTGGTGCGCTTGAGATTGACCCCACAATCGGTGTCGAAGGTCGCAGACTTGGAAGATGAGGCCATCTTTGACGCGACGATAGATGAACGACGCGAGGAGGCCGATGAATTCTACAATTCTCTTGTTTTTGGCCCGATGAGCGATGACTTCAAGCAAATCATGAGGCAGGCCCTGGGGGGTATGTTGTGGACGAAGCAGTACTACTATTTCGTGCAGAAGGAATGGATCGAGGGTGATCCTGCGCAACCGCCACCACCTCCAGGACGTAAATATGTCCGCAATAGAGTATGTTTTGCGTTTGGCTGCCAGCCTGCACTAATCCGCGTGCTAGGAATGGCGCCATATGCACACCGACGATATCCTCTCTATGCCTGACAAGTATGTAACTTTATCCGCTTGTCTTACGGTGTTGATGGATCATTTCTTAGATGGGAATATCCATTTTTCGCTGCCTGGGATACCGCTTTCCATTGCATTCCCCTCGCCGTCGTTGATGCAACCTTCGCCAAGAAGCAATTAGATTTGCTAACCAGGGAGTGGTACATGAAGCCGGACGGCCAGATTCCTGCCTATGAGTGGAATTTCTCTGACGTGAATCCACCTGTACATGCCTGGTGAGTTATGTTCTACTGGACTTATTCAACGCATCGATTTCGGGCTATAGGGCGACATTCCGAGTTTTCAAAATAGAACGTAAGCTCACAGGCCGGGAGGATATACCCTTTTTAGAGAGGGTCTTCCAAAAGTTATTGCTGAACTTTACGTGGTTCGTAGCTTCATTCTCGCGGAAGGTTCGATTAATAATAGTCATCTATGCAGGTGGGTGAATAGAAAGGACTCCGGAGGACATAATGTCTTCGAGGGAGGTTTCCTTGGGCTCGATAATATCGGTATTTTCAATCGCTCAGAGCCCCTGCCAACTGGTGGAAGTTTACGTCAGGCGGATGGCACGGCCTGGATGGCGTTCTATTGCTTGAATATGTGAGTCTGGCGAAGATGCATGTCCTTGCAAGCTTCTTAATGATATTCAGGTTGAATATTGCGCTTGAGCTTGCGAAACACAATGCGGTATATGAGGATATTGCCTCAAAATTCTTCGAGGTAGGTTGGATCAATCGTAAATGCTTCATGTCGCGTGTCGCTGATCTGTCTCAGCATTTTATCTTTATCGCAGATGCCATGACATACATATCAGGAGATAACGAGTTAAGTCTGTGGAACGAAGAGGACGGGATGTATTATGATGTCATCGAGCTCGGACCGGGAAGCGCGATCCAGTTGCCTGTGCGCAGCCTTGTTGGCCTCATTCCCCTCTACGCAACCCTTGTCTTGGAGCCCGCCGTGCTTAGCCGGTTCCCAGGTTTCAAGAAGCGCATGGAATGGTTTATCGATCACAGACGTGAGGTCTCGGCCCGGAATATGGCGAATATGAAAGGTAACGTGACAGCTCTCATCCGACTCTTCGGTTTCTAACTCGAACGTTGCGTAGTGAGCGGTAAAGGCGAACGACGTCTACTTGCGCTTGCCAGCAAAGAGAGGCTTGTTCGCATCCTAGAGAAGATGCTCGATGAGGATGAGTTCCTGAGCGAATACGGTATTCGATCGTGCGTCACGTTTCGATCTCCCTTGTCCAATTTTCTCATACGTGGAATGTTGTATAGTTTGTCGAAGTTGCACAAGGATAAACCTTGGGGAATGGAGGTTCATGGAGAACGGCATGAGGTCAGGTATTGGCCAGGTGAATCCCACTCCGGGATGTTTGGCGGGAATTCTAACTGGCGTGGGCCCATCTGTGAGGACCTCCTATCACTTGTCGCACATTGGGTGCAAGAATTCATGGTTCACGCAGGGCTTGCTGTCAATTTTTTACTTATCGAAAGTCTCCAGAGATTTTACCAGTACTACGGAGATGACCTCCAGGTCGAGTGTCCTACCGGCAGCGGCGAATACATGAACCTCGTCGAAGTCGGGGAAGAAATTCAGCATCGTATTATCCACATCTTCGGACGTGATGCTGACGGCAGGAGAGCCACTAACGGCGGTAACCCCAAACTGGACAGTGATCCACATTTCCGTGATTATGTTTGGTTTTACGAAGTGAGTATCATTCCCCTTCGCCATGCATCGTTGCTGATTGCACAATCGCGGTAGTATTTTCATGCTGATAGTGGTCGAGGTCTCGGAGCATCGCATCAAACTGGGTGGTGAGAATATTTCAGCAAAGAGCTCAGCTACATTGATCTCGCACTCCACTTTTCTAGGTCGGGGCTCGTCGCCTTTCATATCTTACAGAGTGGAGTGAGGTGCCGGTTGCCGAGAACACCCCGAAGTAAGTTTGCTCTGCTGGGAGCAGCGTCATTTCGTTGACGATTCTGGTTAAGCTCCCAGAAGCGTGGTTAACCACTATTTTGATGTGGGTCTCCCACTTTACGCTTTGCAGCCCACTTTGTTCATGTTGCATGCAGGAAACCATTGACGGGCAATCTGAGTACGGAGATGATGCTCGCTCTCTCTATAGCGCAATGAGTGGCATGGACTTACATACTTTGGGGGACTTGTCACCAAGTGCATTGTAGCACACCGAGTTAGAGATAGACACCATCATCTAAGATCATAGATTAGATCTTAGAGTCTTGCACGCTCGGTGGTAGCCAATAATCATAATATAATAAGACCCGTAGCAATGAGTGTGTTCTATCAAGAGTAATACATGACCGATGTTCCTCCATGTTTTAGATATGATGCTCAACGGCGTTGAAGACCTCGAGGAGCGGAATGACAAAAAACAGATGACTAGAGAGTCTCGGTGTCTGTAACCTCGGGGTCGGAAAGTACGTTAGAGAAAACATAGGAAATGACGAGAAACGGTGACGAGTGAACGAACGTGCACGAAAGACACAAATGACAAGTATGATGAATGCCGCGCAGGGTCCCAGAGTGAAATCAATCGCAGCAGATGACGCGATGACGAGGAATGAAGTGACGTAACCGATGGAGAACCTACGTGACAAACAGAGTGACTTGTCCGCCAGGGTGGAACGACTCGAAAGCCATTTGTACATCTTCGGTAGACCCAAGGGATATCAAGTCACCGTCCTCGTCCTTGTACCTTACTCTCAACGGAGTATCATCCCGACGTGGTCCGCAAAGGCGAATCTTCTTCCCAACTTTATCCACTAGCTCGTTGAATCCCGTAGATCGAGGGACTTGAATAACGAAGATATCGTCTTGGAAGTGAACCTTAACCTTCACAGAAGGGGGATGACCGGTGTTCAGAGTCATGCTCTCGAACGTTTGCGACCTCGATTGTCGCAGTCCTGGTCCTGCCAATGACGATTCACTGGAACCAAACGGTGTTATCGGCGAGGAACTGTTCGGTGACTCTTCCGACGAGCCTCGGGTGGACTGGCTAGAGCCACTACCCCGCTTGCTTTCCACCGCAGAGCTCTGTGAGCGATGGGTCCATGCGGTGCTAGGAACGGGAGGTAGAGATGTTTGTGGAACGTACGCGCTAGGCTGACTTGCACTCCTAGAGCGGCTGACCGGTGGAGCAGCGGGTGCACTGCTGATGGAGGTCGGTGTATCGGGTTGATCATATGGATTTTTGAGCTTCTGGGAGCTAATTTGGGTGTGCAGGGGAATTCGGGGAGGTCGAGATCCGGAACCAAAGGTAGCATCCGTTGCGCTTGCAGTAGAGCTCATACGCGTGACTGGTGGGCGATAAGAGGGTACGAGGGACCCCGGGAATGGTTGAGCACCATTTGTAGATCTCCATTGAGTATGAACATGACCATTGGTATCGTCTGCTCGAGCTCGAGAATGGTCATACCCAGCGAATGATTCACGGTCGGAATAAAGGCTTTGTCCAGTAAAGCGGTGGGTGCCCATTGGTGTCCCACGTCCTGACGAGGGTATGCTTGACGGTGGGTAATCTTCGTACTCGTCATCGAGATCGAACTCGAACCCATCCGCGGAAACATGTCCTTGATAACCGCCACTAGAATATGATGCAGAGGACGATGCCGCGGAAAATTGCTCCTCGCTGGAATAAGGACTCGGACGGTGACGCCCGCTAGCCGGGTGGGGCGGCAGACTGTTTATATAATACGAATGTGACATCGAAGATGAGGCTCTGTCATGCGAGTAGGGAAGTGGAGATCGCTGGGAAATTGAAGGAGGTATGGAGGTGTGGCCATTGTGCGTGACAAACTGCGAGATATTGCGGTCGGAGGCCCTTCGACTTGCTACTTCCCTGATCAATCTGTTTATCTGGGTCTCCCACTGTTTCAGTTGCTCCTCCGAGCGACAGCGAAGGGTGAAGTACTCCAAATCGTCATCTCCTCTCCACCATACAGCAAGAGAGTACGGGCTGACAGTGGAAGAACCTTATAGGTGTGTTAAATTGCGACTCAGAGAACATCAGGTTCACAAACGCACCAATCGAATTTCTGGGCGAACTTGGAATGGCTTGGGTAACATTGTTCAGAAATATCCGGCCTTTTAGAAGGAGCGCAGTGTCTTTCTTCTTGTTTGGTACACCAGGGGCAGAACCAACCGAGGGAGTCGGCTGTTTCTTCAAGATCGAATTATTTTTGCCGCCTCTTTTACCGCTCGGTGGCGGTTGGAGCGCCTCCTTGCAGCATAGAATGATTTTCTCGAATAGGAAGACATGGTACTCTCGGTCCACCTCCGATTTGGTGACAGTAAAAATATCGTCGAGCAGGAGATTCCCGAAGTTGGACAAGTGATGACCCTTCCAGTCTTTGACACGACCTTCCAGATTTCGTACAGTCTGATTGTTCTCAGCACGACGTTGTGCTTCGTTGATCTTATCTGTTATTCGCTTCGCTGCGGCGGAGCCAGCTTGAAGTTCCTCGTAATGTGGATAATCAGCGACGGTCGATGCTTTGACTAGGGACTACAAAGAAGAGCATTCAGATAAAAACACAACTAAAATGGGGTCACTCACATCGAGGAGCAGTGGGTACTTGCAGATTCTCTGAACAGGCTTGATCAGAAAAGCGGGTAGCTCTGATTTGGCGTTGATCAAATTGTTATGTACCTGGAACCCAGAAAAAGAATCAGCACATCAGATGTGCTATTTTGGGATGTAGCCGACATCCACCGTCGTCACACCAACCAGGCTTACATGGAAACCGATTTGGCGTGAGGTCGACTTGGAATAAGACTTACCGACAGGTTTTGCTCCTCTTTAATCATGATGTCTGCCGCATTGGTGTAGTTAGCACAGTAGGGCTCGTATACCGCGAACTCGTCTTCCTATTGTTCGGAAAAGAACATGTAATATTACGAAGACAACAAAAGCGCCGCATTAAGCATGTGTCAAGTACCGAAAAAGGCAAGAATTGTACTCACGTTCTCGAGGAAGAGTAGACCCCAACGCTGATCTCTCCAGAGCATTTCGGCGGTGCTCTCAACGCGAATAAGGAACTTTCTCTGAAAGTTCAATAACTTGTTTAGACCCGGGAAAAGTAGATGGATGGTATCCTGGTCTATTGTGTTGCTTTGCGACAGTGCGGTCGCATATTTCTAACCCAAATCAGTCAAGAAAGAGGGATCAGAGGATGCGCATCTAACCTGCATGACCTCCAGATCCTGTACATACTTGCGTTCAGTCTCTACCATTTCTCGGACAATATTATTGCGAGCTGCGTCGTGCGCACTCGGAGCGACAACAATGCTTAATGCGTGGTTTGCAAGAGAATCTATCGACTCCTGCGAGGCGAGTAGAGGAGGAGAGGCCGGAGCCGGCTCGAAGATCTCTGAAGGTAAAAGGTCGACGAGAGTGGTGACAGTACTAACCACCTACGGTATGTGAGGCTTACGAATGGATGTGGACAACAGACAACACGGGGGTTTCGCACCTTGACCAAGCCGTCATTAGAATGACGATCCCACAGATCGGATACGGTGAATCTTTCGCAATTATCGATTTCGGAGAGTCTCATAGCGAATTTAGCGATGGCGCGTTTCTTCTCCTTCTCATTGGAGAGGTCGAAAGTAGCGGGATCGGTGCTTATTTCGGCGATGGGACGAGTGGGGGGAGGAAGGAGATTGAAGAGAAAACAAAGGGGGATGCCGAGGGTGAAACAGTCCCAAAGTTGTGTGACTGGATCGGTAGACTGACGAAGGTCGCCGTTGGGGGAGGAGAGGATGAAGAAGTGGGAGAAGTTTGGGATGCGCATGAGACGAGCACGCAAGGAAGAGCATTGCTGGTAGAGAGAGGTGGACGCTGAAGCTGCTTTGTTGAGGATGTTGTTGTTAGCGACGGGTGTTTCGATTACGAGGCCGGGGTTGGATGCGATTGATTTTTTTCGGCCTGCGACGGTGGCCATGGTGGGGGATGTAGTCGTCGGAGAGAGAAGAGCGGACGAGGAACACAGCGGATGATGGGCAGCGCAATGTGTAAGGCAGGTATCTGCTGTGAATTTCGTCCTAGATAATACATTTTCAGACTCCGACTTCCCATGTTGACACACACAAACAAGACACAATTGTCCACCCCCGGCTAAAACCACCGCGTTTGGTGTAGCCGAAATGCCGAGAGACAAGTTCAAAGTCCGCATGCAGGACTCCAACCACTGTCACACACCGCGTGACCTTATTTGGCCTGCCGGTTTTTTCTTTCGCCTCTACATCAAAACCAGGCCTGGCCAAGACCCATGGCACCAGCCCGCTCTGCCAGACGCGCTCACAGTCAGAATGCGCCCCCGCCTCAAAACGATCCCCAGAATGCCGCCCTCTTCCTCGAGCCCATGATGGGCAGTCCTCTCACAATATACGTCGAAAAGGACGTCGACGACAGAGATGACCTCGTAGACCTCATCACCGTGAGTCCTATCTATCTGTCACAGATCACCCGATCCTATCGTGGCCCACACAGAAACACGGCGGCGCCGTCTCTCCCAGCTACAGTGGCACTCCTTATATTTTAGGCATGTCTCTATCGATCTTGCCCGATCCACCCTCGCTCATCCACATCTCAGTCGATCCCCACAAGGAGTCTGGTCAGAACCTCTTCCGCCAGTACGCCGGTAAAAAAGGCAAGATCGTCCTCCACTCTCGCTGGGTCCACGAGTGCGTTCGCGCCGGTGCACTCCAGACGTTCCAGAACAACTGGGCAGGGTGTAAAGTCACCGGCACTGAAAAGTAAAGTCCTCCACATCCCATATCTTTCGCTCTCAAATTTGTCTAGGGTCGATGTCGCCCCTCCCCAGAACGACCCTGCCTCGTCTGCTCAAGTGTCTTCGTTGCCACCCATTCCACCTCATCCCCAGGCCCTCCCTACCATGGGCCCTACTGACCCCCTTGTTCCGCCACCACCACCTCAGGGTTCGTATGCTTACCCGGTCTATGCACACCCTATGCATCCTCCCCCTCGCGGTATCCAACCACCCACTGCAGCCCCACCTCAGTCATGGCAAGCTCCCAACGCCATTGCGCCACAACAAACACACATAGCTCCCCCTCAGCCTCCCGCAGGAATGCTCCCTCGTCCTGCACAACCCTATCGGGATGGTCCTTGGGTCACTGGATTTGAGCAGCCCCCACCCCACATCGTAGCTGCGCCCGGTGGTGCGCCATATGCTTATAGGTATCGAGACGAGCAAGCGGAATGGCCACCCGCACCTCCAGGTGATTATACCTATGATCCAACAACGGTTAGTTTGGCAACCGAATCACCTCGTGCAGCGTAGGTTGACATGCCCCGTGTAGTATGAGCAACCATATGAGCAAGCTCCTCCTTACATCCATGAGCCAGGCCCTTCAACTGCTGGTTCATCTAATGCCCCGGTTGACAACGTTGGTGGTGAAAAATCTCGCGGTCGCAAGCGAAATCGGAGCCAGGCAAGCATACAATCTGCTACCCCCCTCACACATAGCTGAAACTTCAGCAGGGAATCCCTGCGGCGCCACCTTCTACTCTCGTCCTTAATCGAAGAAACCCTCCTGCTCGATCTCCTACGCCACCAAACCGCGTGATCAAGAGCACCTACGGCGGTAACCTTTTCACCTCCGACGATGTATTGTACCTCAAGAGATACATCGACTACTGTCAGGAACAAGGTCTTGTGCTAAGGTTTGTGCCTACCAACAACCCGTGCCAAGGTATTCACCCCCATCGTATCCAGCCTGAGAGAGATATGCGAAAGAATAGCCGTCAAGGTCTGTAGTTTGTTTACAGTGTAGTTGGATTCACTGACCGATCATGCCCTAGGCTCCACATCATACGTGAGCACCTCTGCCCATATACTCCTCCCATGCCCGTGACCATCCTTTCCACAGCTTCTACTCGTGGCGCAGGTACTGCAATAAACACCAAATCAGGCTTGGCGGGTATTCTATGGACATTGGCGATGCCGCGACTCCCCAGGAGGACGGAGACCAAGAGCAGGGTTCCGTGGAACAACAGCTCCGAGTTAATACTGGTCCTGGGATCATTGCAGCGGCGCAGCAACGGCTGCAGGAAGAGGGCAGTCAACCACGTAATCGGTCGCCAACTCCCCCAAGGGCGCTGTTCAGAAGTACGACTGGCAAAGGAGTCGCATTCACCGAACAGGATGTGACATTTTTAGTCCGCTTCATGGAGTACAGGAAGTGAGTCCAGCACACGAAGACAGTTCACTACTCAGATGATTCTTCGTAGATCGCAGGACCGTTTCGACATGGTAGCTTTTTGGAAAGATGTGGCTACAAAGGTTATACCTTCGCTACAAGTGATTTTTCCTGCTCATTATCTCCGTCCAGGCCCCACACCATTCACGCGCATCGTGGATGAAGTTCTGGCGTCGCCACAAACACGAACTGAACAGGACAGAAGGGGATGATCCTTTACCGCAACCACCCGAGAAGAAGATGCGGTATTCCCGTGCAGATGACATTTTGCTTGCCAAGTATTTTTTCACGAAACCCGAGGGCACATCAGATAAAATATTCCAAGCATTTGGACGACTGGTACGCAATCAATTCATCCCCATGATGGTCAGTTAATGAGTGGCGTCGTAGCATTCTCATCATCCTTGGAAAGGATGGCAAGAACACCACCGGATACACAAAGCAAAAATTGACCATCTCATCCAGCGACTAGCAAGCGGAGAGAATGTTGATGCCGATGACAATGCACCGGATTCGGAGGCATGAGGCAGTGTTTTGCGTCTCATGTCAGCTCTTGTACAGTATACAGTATAGTTACTATCGTTGGAGTGCTCATGATTATAATTTTATTGTACACCACCGTTATGCATCATAGTTGACATTTAGGCATAATCTGGTCGACGACTCGGAGTTTACTGAGTGCTGATTGGCCTGAAGCTAACTTGCTGATATTATCAAGGCTCAGCGCCACCTAACCGATCTCTACTCCACCGGTGACCGACATGATGGAGTATATGACGCAGGAACAAGTGGATCAGGCAAGTGCAACTCACCCAGGGGTTCGACTCACCCTAATTGTGGAACCATGTTCTCTAGTTCAATCGAGAGGGGTGAGTGAAACCACTCATCGTTTGACGCGGACTCGGCAACTCGACCTCGGTTGATAGCTACATTTGCCTTCCGAATTTCTTGTCGCAGGACCAAGTCTCATCTCTCCACCAACGAGCGAGAGAGCTGTTGGAGAACTTCATCTTAGAAGACCACCCATTCGTAAGTCTTTTATCGCCCCATCTCATCATGAAAAAGGTAACTGACGTTGCTCGTCGTCGATGACCGATCAGACGAAATTCACTACATCTGACGAGAATCACATTGGCGATGACTACTTTCTCAACTCGGGAGACAAGATCCGCTACTTCCTAGAGGAAGAAGCTGTAAACGAGCGAGGCGGGCTTACAAGGGACAAAACCAAGGCTGTAAACAAGATCGGGCATGGTGCGCTCTCCGTCGTGTACTAGAGAAGTTATTTTCCGACTGAGATCATGATACTGCAGCGCTACACGTGCTGGATCCAGTTTTCCGAAAGGTGACCCTCGAGAACGACAATTTGAAAGCTGTAGTGAGAGACCTCAAATTTCACCACGATCCAGTTGGCGAGTACAGTTCTCTCTTAGGGCCGAGGTGCAAAAACGTCACGGTCTTAATGCTTATCCATTCAGCGCTCCAATCAATGCTCATCTTCAAGCAACCGGAGATCGGCGGTGCTGGTAAGTAACTTTGTGTCTCGAGCATGTTCTTCGTCCTCACCAGATGCCTACTGGCTAGTTCCTGAACACACGGACTCGTGAGTATTGATCGTTGCTTTCTTGCGTTCTTACATTACAATTGATCGTGTTGCTTCAAGGACCTTCCTTGTGAGTAGGCCACCATCTCCACCAAGGTAGCTGAATTCTAACGATAATCCCAGTATACTTCACCGCCCACGGCGCTTGGATTCTGGATACCTCTGGAAAGATGCACGCCATCCAATGGAGCACTTTCGTTCCTTCCTGGATCGCACCTCACCGTATCACTCACTAAACGTTTCGTACGCAAACCTGGAGGCGGAACAGGGTTTGAAGAGATCTCTTCACCTCCTCCTAATTCGAATGGGAATTCTGCAAACACGACCAAGGATTACGTCTTACAAACTTGCGAACCAGGTCAGTTCATTTGCTGCCATCTGCGTCGCTTTACCTGAGTGAGTTACGATAGGGGATCTGGTGCTCATTCACGGTAGTGTGCTGCACAAGTCCGAACGGAACATGAGTGGCCAGACTCGCTATGCATACACATTCCACATGATTGATAGCCCACCGCATGCCCATTACGACGAAAAGAATTGGCTGCAGCCAACACCTTCTATGCCGTTTACCAGGATTCTATGACCTTACCTGAGCGGTTTAAATCAATGTACCTTGCCGGTCATAGGAGCACTACTAGTATTACATTGCAGATGAAATGATATCTTCGTGGACACATATCATTATACTCTCACTACTTCCAGTTGAGCATACTGCTTCACTCTCTCCGGTGTCAAGTTATACAGTTCGTCGATAAGGGCAGGTAGGAACGTCCCGGAGCCTTGAACATCGGGTCGCACTGCGGCGCGTTCCCCAGCTATCGTGAGTGCCAAGATGCTTTCGAAATGTGAGTTGTAGTTTAGTATCCGAAAAGCCTGGCGAACATACCCTCCCACAGCCCCCAGCAACATATCACCTCGCACGAGCTTCGCTGTCACATCTTCGTCCTTTCCCAGCTCCCAAGCTCCAGCACAGAAGGTAGCTATACAGGTACCCACCAAACACCCGGAACCGGTGATATCACCGAGCAGCCTGTGTCCGTTTGCGAGTTTGACAACAGTGGTCCCGTCCGAAACCCAATCGATGGCCCCGGTAAGAGCAACGACGCATCCTGGTATTTTGGAAACATGCATACGCGGAGAGCACGAACTTCACCACAAACTCACGTTCCTTCCGCGCCAGATCCCTAACAAATGTAGCGGGATTCGTAAATCCAGCGCCGATGCTATCAACACCTTTGGCTTGTACCTTGAAGAACGACCGTCAGTTAGGAAATACCTAACCACGAACTGAACCCACTTCTTCTGATTCAGCAAGGGCAGCTAGCTCTCCTGCATTGCCCTTGATGACACTGGCCTGCCAAGTGTCTAGTAATTCGGTAGCAGTCCTGCGGCGAAACCCCGTTGCCCCTACACCAACCGGATCGAAAACCACTGGCTTCTTCGCATCGTTTGCATATCGTCCGGCGGCTAGCATACCTCCATTGTCCGTGACTGTGCCAAAGTTGACTAGCAAGGCACCCAGGACGCAGCTTAAGTCGTACATCTCCTCTACTGCACTAGACATGATCGGACTTGCCCCCAGCGCTAGGGTGGCATTGGCGGACTGATTCGCCACGACGATATTGGTGATCTTACAAGCGATGAGCTGTGTGCATGTAGTCAAAGATGTAACCTTAGTTACCTGGTGAACGAGCGGTCTTGATTCCTTTATGACACGCAGGAGGTCAGCAACCCTGTCTTTGATCGTATCCGGCGTGTAGGGCAGGAATGTTGAGCCGGGTAGCTTGCTTGAATTCGACCAAGATTGGTAAGCCGCTCTGAGCATTTTCGCAGGTTTGGAGGGTTCTAGTGACGCAACTATTTCTGAGACGACGGCCACCCCGTCTAGTCCACGCCCTTTAATCGACACGGACCCATGCAGAGTCCTCAGAATGTTACTGCACTTGATGCCTCCTGATGACGCATTCAGTGAAGGACGTACTAGACTCGGCATAAATCGCACCAATGGCAACGGCTTTGACAGATGTGCCATCCAGAGCTGCGAGCAGCTGCCCAGCGGCTCGCACACCAAGGACAGGACTTGTGAGTTGTTTTGTATCGGTCGCCCAAACCGCGCCGATACCAATATAATCCGCCCCGTCTTCTATGGCTTTCTTGACGTGATCTACGTTGTTGCAAGATACACCGATAACCTTTCCTGGCAGAAGACTTCGTGCGACATGCACTGGCATGTCTGTTTGACCCAGGTGCACACCGTCTGCATCGGCGGCTAGGGCAATATCGATACGGTCGTTAATAATGAGGGGCACGCCATATTCTTGACACAAGCTCTTGCTCTCGTTAGCGATCTGCAAAAACTGCATTGGGGAGGACGATGTGCAAGAGAGACACTCAGAGGAGAGGATAACGTACTTCAGCTGTATCCGCTCTCTTCTCCCGAATTTGTACCACGGTTACTCCACCCTCTAAAGCCTGTTCGAAGAATCAGCCAGGTCCGCCGTAAGGTCGGGAGGGGAATCACTTCTCTGAGAAAGTCTAGGTACGCCTGTTCGGAAGGGGCGGCATAAGCAAGCCAAGTGATGACAGTGTGAAGGGTTTACCTTGCCTTTGGGCAGTAGCTCGCGTCCAGTGACCAAGTAGAGGGAGTAATCAATTGCCAGTGGCTTCTTCATTGTCAAACTTTAGCCACTGCAGTGGGAGCTGAATTGCGGTTAATTATCGATGACGTAACGCATTTGTTGTTTTCGAACCAACTCTTGCTGCCAGTTTCGGAATGGTTCATCTAGCACTGAGTCGCGCTGACATCATGCATAGGTTGAAGTTAATGGGAGCACCGGCTTTCCCCACAGTCGCGAGCTCACATCACGTCAAACATCATGTTTGTCTTCGAAATTCCGAGACAGCGGCCAAAGTCGCGGAGGCATTTGTTCCGGCTGGAACGAAGGGCAAGGTCATTATCGAAGCATTTCCTGGTACTGTTATACTTGTCAGTCTCTTAGTCGTCGGACTAACAACGATCCTTGTAGGACCCGGAGTGTTGACGCGGGCCTTGCTGCAGTTGCCCAGGGAGCGGATACGCAAAATCATCGTGCTCGAGAATGCTGAGTGTTTCCTCAGTAGCCTCCAGGTGCGTGAAGATCTTTCCCCCGCTTCTGTAGCATGTTGAACGCACTCAGCCGCTCGAAATGGTCGATCCCCGTGTTCGCGTGCTTCCATGGGATGGATATGCGTGGAGTACCTATCACAATTTGGAAGCCGAGGGTCATCTAAGTGATGTCGAAGCATCCAATTGGCAAGAGCGTATGTTTTGTCGTCGTCACAGGTGCATTTCTGATTTCTACAACCTCAGCTAACCCTCCGCTTCATTTTATCGCACATCTCCCCACTTCCATTTACGGCGAGCAGCTTATTGCACAGCTGTTACGTCTAGTACCTGACCGCGGCTGGTTGTTCCGGTATGGTAGAATTCCCATGAGCTATGTAATGCACGACTTCGTGTGGGAGGTACGCCGGAGTGGCTGCGCCGCCGTGATAACTCTGACATCCTACCTAGCGTATATCCGCAAATACCATGAGCGCCAAAAATCTGAGAAATCGATGCAAATTGTCTGTAATAGCCGAAGCTGTTGCCTCGTTTCGAGAAGTCGTTCCTTCGAGTATCCTTCAGCCGTATGAGGAACACTTTTGGCCTCCAAGTATCGCGGCTACCGAAGGCCGGTCAAAGAAAAATCGGCAGAACAGAAACATGGTGGCTGTCACCATGGATCCGTTGTTAGAACAGGTGATTTTTATCTCTGCTAAGTTGAGATGATGGATGCTTAGCCTCGATAGAGCATCAAAAAAGGACTTGTTGACAAGTGGGATTATTGCTTGCGTAAATTGTTTGTCCTCAAATCAAATCCACTCAATCGTGCTATACCGTACGTTGTTGAATCATTTCGCTCTCAGTACTTATCTCGTGCTAGTCATCTGGCCCCAGGTGCATCTGCTTTGTT
>JBBPOD010000521.1:0-17583 GCA_038091255.1 Tylopilus intermedius | reverse complement strand
CTCAACGGTAAGTTCCACTTTTCCCCCTCTCGCACATTGTTGACCCCTCCCTTCTCCCTAGCCTACGCCTGTGACCTCCCTCCCTCACCCTCGATTAGCTACGGCCTACTGTATCCAGAAGTCTGCGTCTCGTGGGGATACCTTCCCTTCTGAATCATCCAACTCTCTCGGTGGGACCCCACCACTCCTAGCCCCGATCACTGGGCCTTCTTCGTACCCACCTCACCAATCGAGGGCATCTGCCACTACTATGAGCTCTTCCGCGCATCGCCGCTGTACAACATCCGAAGCACGGTCAACGACTACAACATACGGCGTGGACTGAAACGAGGGAGCCATACCATCGGATTCATCTTGCCGACGATGTTGTCGCCTGGAGGCTCATCTCGCGCTGGTGCGGTTGCAGAATCTGAAGCGAGGCTGGAGCTTTCAGAATTGGGTCTGCGAGGCGCTGCAGACGTTGAACCTCCCACACGTCACGGTGTTTGCTGTCCGAATGACGTTGGAGGATTTGATCACCCAAATGGCCATCGTCGGCAGTGCATGGGAAGCGAAAAAGGCTAGGGAAACCATGGACATAGGTTTGCCAGTTGATCAGGTGCTGGATAAGAAATGCCGTATTGGGGGCTCAAATTTCCAAAAAGGAGCCTGAATTCTTGTATTGGTCTACTTGCAGTTGAAAGCGGTGGCATTTATAGCGTGAAACATCCAGCGGATTCTTTTTGTACCACGTTTTGGTTTCTCGTGGCCTAACTTTGTGCTCGCTCAATTTGCAATCCCTTCCCTTCCGTCACGCGTCACGGGTGACAGCGTAAGGTGGTTTAACAACTATATTCACATCTCGGTGTAGTCCCTAAGTACTCTAGCCGCCGATTCACTAAACCAGTTAACAGATGGCAAGCAGGACAACTTGCGGAACCACTCACAAGGCACCGTAGCGGTTTTTTTCTTACTGAGACATACAGTTGAAATCTGGACCATTGGGTCGTTCCGATCTTACAGACTCAGTTTCGAATTCATGTGGTAGGCATCTTGACCGGTACCGATTTCGCCGCCGGTCAGTTCCTCTGATGGCACCTCTATTTCACTTGGTGTTAAATGTTTCACACCTACTTGAAGCTGGTGAGTATATGTTTATATCGGTACTCTGTGTCACTCGCACCTTAACATGGAAGGTTACGCACGAAATCTTCTAGACCCGATCTCACGCCGTGTTCGGGGCCCAAGTCATGCTCATTCAGTTTCAAGGCAGCTCACCGTCTTCTTTTATCCACCTCCCCACTAGCCTTCATGGGAGCCCAGACACCTTGGTTCGGACCCACGCATGTGCTCTGTGTGCCCACTAATTTGTGATTAACGTAGTGGGACCAAGCCGCATCTTCGAGAACTAGAAGGGATGGATATGTAACTTCGGTCTGACCCCTCTGGCTCCGCCCTAACAAGAAAGATCTCCGCCGATCAGGGTTCTCAGGACTCAGGAGTCGTGGTGCTTATTCAGAGCCCTGCGCATAACGCCCCCCATTCATTCGTCGCTCCCCCGATATTTCAAGTTGACGCTCACTGGCACGTCTTACAACGGTGGAACTAACTACTGTTAGGACTTTGAAACGAACTGGAGTGGCATCGTGTCTCAACCACGCGGCCCGACAGCGGGAATTTCGTGCTTGCTTCGGACCTTCCGAGTCGTACGACGCCCTCCGATGATGCAGGACTCAGGTCCTTCTCGTGTTATGCACCTCCGTCAACCTCAACTCAACACCGACTAAGCACAAGTTACGCTTCCGTTATCCGGGTCAGAAAACATCCGGGACTATTGCCAGCGCCTTGCCGATACAGCTGTCGTCGATGAGGTACCGAAGAGCACTAGGGCCACCACATGCACCCACGCCTCCACAGTCTGAGCTGTCACGCTAAGCGCGCATCCGTCGTTCCTGACCGCATCATACCGCATCACACCCCCTAAATGCTGTCCCAATGGGGATGCAACCCAATTTGTAGGAACTTGAACATGGTTAATATCCAACTTCCTGTTCCGATCCATATCTCCCAGACACGCTGACACCGTGGTGCGTCGTGTGTGTAGTCAGGTCGCAAGTGAGCCCATCCGCGGGGGGGTTGTTGCAAAACATGCCCATGTGCGTGCATAGCCCTCGGGCTTGTGGTGGCTCTGGGAACCGTCTCCAGTGCATTGGAGTGGAGCGAATATTGAATGACGAACGTACAGAAGCACGACTCTCCACCCTTCTCAAGGTCGGCACACGCTTGCGTGCCGAGCCGGCTCCGATGGAATCACACGCACACACCATGATTCAAACAACGCTGATAGCACCGGAAGCAAGTGACTGCACCCGTGTTGTTGCTGTGGTCCGTGTCAACAACCCCACCGGGACAGGTTCAAGGGGCTCGCGTGTTTGCTGACATTCCCTGACATCCCCGATGCCAACACCACGACGAACTAGCGGGTACGCTCGGACCCGCGCAATGTCGAGCTCCACTGCGGAATCATATCATGTCTGTCAGCCCGGAAGAGGCAGGCCCGACGACACATCACGCGACACGTCATCCACAGGTGGCGCTCCGTACATACGTTTTCCGATCGCAAGCGTCCGGCCTCGAATGACAAAAGCGCAAAGGCGCCAGTCGATCCTTGCACAGCCCAAGCTCCCGCCCCGACGTGCACATCCGGACAGCCAACAAGCCACTCTGATCACGTATCGTCGCGGGGGTGACACATCATGATGATCCCAGTCATACCCTTGGCAAGTTCGCCCGCCGGATCCAAAATTGAAATTGCTGCGGCACACTCAACGCACACGCACACGCACACACGCTGACTCATCTGGTCGATGCTGATGTGTCCCGAACCCCTCGGAGTCCTGTGTTGCTGCATACCACTCGGTTGGCGGAGGTGGTCTCACGATGTTCGCGTTGGTATGCTGGATGAAATCATTATGGCGTCCGTCGGGTTGCCAAGGTGCGGAAGGCGATGGGCCAGTGGACCCCCTCAGGTGCGTCACTGGGTCACGGTGCATACACTTGTACGCCATCACAGATCGATACGTCCATGACGAGACATGTGGTTCTACTAGTATATCCGCGACCGACCGGTCCTTGGCACATCACTACCACGCGGGCCTCATCCGCCGTGTCGAGCGATATGACGTCCATGGATAATTATATCCTCCCTATCAACGTAGATAAGAAGCAAAGCATGTCAGACGTATGTGCAAAATGTACAGATTCAGATACTACAGATTGAACTAGCAAAAAAGTGGAGTACTACCATGAGGGAAAAAGATCGTGAGATAGGCAAAGATAAGGGATATGGCCGCGAGCAAAAATGAACAACGACACAACAGAGGGCGAACAGAGCAGAACTTCCGTTCGTGATTGATGAGAAAGCAGAGGAGGGGACAAGGGTGATTGCATCTAAATCCGATTGCCAAATGAGCGAAAAAAAGGTGACTGTGGTTCAGACATGAAACAGATCATCAAAGGAGATGTTGCAAGGATGTAAAGGTGTTTCAAACAGAGGTGGTGATCCTTGGATGCCGTGTATGGTCAGGGGGTCAGGAAGGGAGCCAATCGGGTCGGCGGTCGTGAAAAAAACGTGTCGAGTCATGAAAGAGGCATAACAGTGAGTAATGATATCGGCGTTAGCTTTGCTTCGACGAAATCATTTGGGTTAGCGGGGTCTGTGGAAAAAGAGAAATTTACAGCCGATTAAAGAAGATATAACTTCTCACGTACGAAATATCTGACTGATATTACAAGAGTTTAGATTGTCTGAGGTGCCTTCGGACGACCATGTCTCGCACTATATTCAAATGGTCACGCGCTCCACTCGCAAGGAAAGGAAGGAGAACGGCTCACCACTGGCAAGGATTCCGGCGGTTGTTGTGGTATCCTGGTAGGAAGTTAGTTTCAGCTTGGCGGCGTTTCTCACTGCCTACCGTGACAGAAGTACAGAAGCCATAGAATTTCCGGGGTAGGGGAGAATATTCTCTGTGAATGGCGCTAAATTTACTCCTAAAGTCTGAGGGTCCTCATTAGGTGCGTTCAGTAGGCGATAAGGGATTTACAAACATTTTGATGCGGTCTCCATATCATTTGGTCGATCACCGTAGCTGCGAACGTATTTGGCCAAGCGGATGCCTGAATCGAGCTTGGATTCGAGGATGTCGCACTTGTTTAGGAAAAGGACCAAATCGACATTGGCTAGAAGCTTGTTCGAACAAACCGCTTTCCATAGCAGGACACTGTCCTCCTGGGAGACATTCGAATTACACTCCGCCGAGGATTAGCAAACTCACTAATCTGTTTACGCTTCGATCCTCTGCAAGCACTTGATCGAATCCAGATATTGGAGCAAGGAATATGATAGCGTCCACTGAATCAATATTAAATTCAGAAGGGCACCGATCATGTCGGTGTGAGAACGTACCATCATCAAAGAAGGGGACCCATGTTGCTGAACGGAACTGTGAGTGAACGTGAGGAGCGTAGATTAAGAAAGCCCACCTCTCTGAAGAGGTTCTTTAGACAATAGTATCCCAAGGATCGCGGCACACACACCTGCGACCGAGAGCCTCCGACGTCAACTATTCTCCACTCGGTGCCCTGCTCACGACCAGCAGCAGCCTCCATTTCGCACCTGTATTCCGAGACACCGACGGTTTTCAGACGAGCTCGCAGAACGTCGTCTGTGAGAAAAGAATGAGAACACGGTCGGCGCTTCATGACTGGAGCCTACCATCAGAAGGGATGTAATTCAGAGCGGTAACGCGATCCACATCGTTCAAAAAGCTATAAAAAGGTTGGGGTCGACTCGCGGCAGAAAGTAAAATTGGACGTTACAATCCTGGGAGCTCTTCCAATCTTATCTTGCGACGCCGGAGCACCTCGCGGACAAACTTGTTGTTCCAGAGGGATACTATATCATCACAGCAATTGTGGAGGACCTCTTGTGCTTCGTCCCGTGTAGCCATGCCGGTATCCCCTAACGAGATTGGACGGCCGTCCCTGCGACAACTTTTTGCGAGGGCGCCTTTCCAAGTAGCGCCCGGTCGAACAAACACTTCCTGTGACCGCCAAGGCCGCTCGGCACTAGGGCTGCGACGTGATTGGTATGCGCTGAAACCGCTATTTCCGAGAGACGTGGCAGCGTCGTCTTCCCCTGGAGGGATGAGTTTCGCGATGAGAAGGGCTTCGATGTGTCGAAGTGGAGTGAGACGCATTCGGAGCAGGTCGATTTCGTGGGGCAGGTGAACGGCATCGTCATCGCTGTCCTCTCCTCCACTGTCGATGGGGGGTAGTCGAACGTTGGAGAGTGCGTCCATGATGGTGCGAACGGAGCGAACGACGTTGAGTTGTATGACGCCGCGCCATAGAATACGTTCTTCACGGAAGGCGGAAGGTGTGTATAGCCTTTGAAAGTCTGAAGGGAAAAAGGTGAGAGGAAGGCAGGGGGCGGTGCGGTGACTCACGTCTGAGGGTGGTTGATTTGCCTGTGGGAGAGCGTCAGGGCGGAGGGAGAGGGTGGCAATGGGGAGTAGACATGCCTGACTCGCTCTGACCGAGGAGAAGGAGCCTGACGATGCTCTTCTTCTTTTGTTGCTGACGTTCTGCCTTGAGCGACTCGTCGATCTGAAGGCTAATTCTTCGAGCCTCCGCCTCTTGAGCGAGACGGATGAGACGGTCTTCCTCAGTCTCGTCTGGTGGTGGTTTGAGGGCCTCGTCGAGGGGGTCGTAGTCCGACTGGGACTTGTTTCCTGCGGGCATGATGATGATGGGTTGTGGGAGGGGAGTAGAATTCGGCGGCAATACGACACTAAGGGCCAGGCACGCCAATTTAAGTGAACCGCGTGCGTCGAGGGAGAGACGCTGCTGCGATCTTCGTGTGTACTTTGCGCACTCAAACTCCTCTCTGACCCCGGCCGTGCCTGGCTTGTACTCTTATGGCTCGCCATCAAGGCACTCCATGCCTCGTGGGGCCAGGTCGGAAAATTCAGCGGCGCAACCCTTGTCACATCCTCGGACGTGTGCGTTTCAGCTCACCAGCGTGGTCGCACGCCGCCAAGGCACCTCTCTTTATGTGGCACTTTTCGTATCGACGGTTCGCGCTTGATACTATGTCCCCCAGCACGCCTTCACTGACCTTTCATTTGACTGCCTCTGGGACCAGCAAGAACGGAGGTCCATGCATGACGTATCCATTGCCCTCCATGCGGAACGGGCCCTAGTATAGTCCCTGTAACACGCCCCCGCCCCTTGTAGCGAACGGGTTCCTGACCTTTCCTCGAACGGATCTATGATCACCGGAACGATCAAGTACCTTTCACCCGGAAAATGCCAACACAACCTTGGGCGATGACGAAGTGAGTACAGCAGCTTAGCCGTCGTTGCCGCTTAGTCTCTGATCATCGAGTCGTGTACTATGGTCGCCCATCAAAGGGCACTATTAATAGAACAACCATTATTCGCTACGTGAGCACATTTGTAACATACATTAATACTATTCATCGTGTCAAGGTGTAGGTAAAGATCTTGAGCGCGTCGTAGGTAGCACCGAACGTGGATTGTTTTGCTAGATCAAGAGACGGAAATTTATGTAAACAATTGCTACTGGGCCGCAGCCGGCCTAATTAGTGGAGCATTTACCCCATCTAGGCAGCAAAGACGTAACATGCATGCACAATCAATGACGGGCGCTCGAGTGCTTTGAGCCATTTAATTGTACCCAGTGATACAGTGTACTAGTACAAATTTTGCCTCTCAAACTGTACTAGAGCCAGCGACGGCTTCTAGGAACATGCAAAGCTACTGTTTGCAGTGGTTGAGTGCAGTGCTTCTAATAACGTGATGACTACGAGATTGACTATCAAATTGCTGTTACCGGGAACAAGGCTGGACCGCTGTTCGGTTTGCAGCACAGGCACGTAACGGAACCGAGGTAGAGCTAAGAGCAAGGTATAAAGGATGTTGGATGGTCAGTGAGCGTCTCGTCCTCACGTGTCCGCGCCATGTCGGAATCTGACCTTCAAGTTGATCAAGTTTTATCTTCCTCCAACTCAGCTTCACCACTTTCTACATCACCGCCATCAACACCTCCAAATCTGCATCAGAACACCATAGACACCTCCGCACGATGGCTCGTGCAAAAATTCGGCGGTACCAGCGTCGGAAAATTCGCAGTCCAGATCGCAAAGGACATCGTGTTGTGAGTCATGCCTTTTCCTCTCGCTCCAGGCGGCACACCGATTCTTTGCTCGAAAGGAACCACATTGACCGACACAAAGTCGCCATCGTTTGCTCCGCACGCTCAGGATCTACAAAGGCGCTTGGGACGACAAGCCTATTACTCAAAGCTGCTGCTGAGGCCAAACGACCGTCCACCAAGACAAACTCTAAATCTGAAACCGCGACCCCGGTGACAAATGGGATGTTCAGACGGTCTTCCGAGGCTTCTTCGCCCCGCACGGCGGGCTCATCCCCGACATCCACCGCCTTCTCCCCAACCCCTCAAGGTAGCCCTCAATCGGCACAAAACTTGCCCGAGTTCAGCGTTACCGTCGATCTTATACGCTCCGAGCATTTATCAGCAGCCAAAGCCTCTATAGAGACACCGGAAATTTTAATAGAACTCGAAGAAGAAATACATCGTGATTGCGACTGGCTTCGCGCGTTCTTGTATGCAGCACAAGTGAGGCGCTTGATTCATTGTTATCCGCGACGCATCCTAAATCCCACGATCACGTTATTACAGGTGATTGATGAAGTGTCCCCTCGATCTCGAGATTCCATCATCGGTTTTGGTGAGCGCCTAGCATGTAAGCTTATGACGGCCATCCTTCGTGATCAAGTAGGTTATCCATGATAAATGTTCATTTGGTCTCACCGGTCAATTTGTCTTCCAGGGCATAGATGCCGAATACGTCTCATTGGAAGATATCGTGCCTGTCTCAGATGATGGTGATCTCCACGAAGAAGGATCTTTAGATCAATCCTTTTACGATACCGTTGCTGCTGCAGTCGGCGAACGTGTAAAGGAATGTGCTCCCAGGGTGCCTATCGTCACTGGTACGTAGCAATCTCTTCTCGTGCGCTTTCGCTCACAAACATCGTCCAGGTTTCTTTGGTCCGGTCCCAGGGTCTTTACTGCGTCAGGTGGGCAGGGGTTACACTGACCTCCTCTCAGCATTACTTGCTGTCGGCCTCGAAGCTTCCGAACTGCAGATATGGAAAGAAGTTGATGGCATATTCACGGCTGATCCACGAAAAGTGCCGACCGCACGTCTTATACCAATGATATCTCCAGAGGAGGCCGCCGAACTCACCTATTATGGGAGTGAAGTTGTCCATCCCTTTACCATGGAGCAAGTCCGTGCACCGTTTTCTCTCTATCAATTCTTGTCTTTACATTGATCTCGTCCAGGTCATCCGACAAAAAATACCCATTAGAATAAAGAATGTACAGAACCCGAGCGGAAGAGGAACAGTCATTCATCCGGACCCAGAAGGGGCTTCCGCCAACTCGGACCCCAACGTGTCGCGCTCATCAACTCTGATGATCCAGGCTCACTCTTATACGACACCCGAAAACATACATAAGAGCAAACGTCTTCCGACGGCAGTCACCATCAAAGAACGCATTGTCATTCTCAACGTGAATTCGAACAGGAAGAGCGTTTCGCATGGCTTCCTTGCGCGCATATTTGGCACCCTGGACCATTTCGGCGTCGTCGTCGACTTGATCAGCACGAGCGAGGTCCAGGTCAGTATGGCGATCGAAGACAATCTCTCCCGCAAGGTCATGGACAAACTGGTCTCCGAACTCCAAAAGAGCGGATCGGTGAGACTGATTCTTTCCTCACATCCACCCATACACGCCAACCTTTTCTCATCCAGGTCTCTGTTCATACCGACATGGCGATCCTCTCGCTCGTCGGGAAAAAGATGCGCAATCTGGTCGGTATATCAGGACGGATGTTCCAGACGCTCGCACAGGGCAGCGTCAACATCGAGATGATCAGCCAGGGCGCGAGCGAGATCAACATCTCGTGTGTCATATGCGCGCGGGACGCAATCAAGGCGCTCAACCTGATTCATCAGAGTTGTTTGCAGATCAAGCCGGAAGGTCTTCGCGGGAAAGGCGCGTAGTGTCCTTGTATATTCTTGGTATGTTGGCTGACGTACGTGATCGACAGTCGGCCCGTGGCTCTTTTAGACCGTATGGGGAGATGCGTCAAGGTGATCTGTGTATGTATGATCCCGAGAGATGTATTGTTGGCCACGAGTGTGCGATATCTTGGACGTGAGCGCGCGAATCGATCAGATAGGTAGGAAGACGTTTGTAGTGTGCTGTCCACAGTGGTTTTACTGGCGGAAAGGGAAGCGCATGCGTGTGATGCGGGAAAGGGTGTTAGAGGTGGGCCCAACCTCCCAGCACAGACAAGTGGTTGATGTAGACATGGACACGCCGGTGTTGACGATGAGAGGATATGGCGTGTACATCCACGTCGTGGGACGCGTTCACCGAATCACCCCTCGACAGCCAGGGAATCGTCTTTTCGGAAAAAAGCCTCGCCATGTCATGCTGAGAGCCAACTGAGAGCGCATTTAAAGTTGTCACGGTGTTGCTCCTGCCTAGTCGATGAAACCGGCGGCCGGCCCGGGTGCTGCGATCGTGGGATATATCGGAAGGCGTCACCTGAGCTGAGAGCGCGGCCCTTCAACCACGCACTGCAAGCCCCATCTTGCGACCAGATCGCGTGTACAAGATGATTTTCGACAAGACCTTGCTTTTTGTCTCCGCCAGCCGGTCGCCCCCAGTGGACTGCGTTGCTGGTTCCCCACACCAAGCCCATCCCTTCAAGGCGGTCGCTGGTATGTTGCAGCTCATATTTGGCATGAGGTTTCCTTCAAATTCGCATTCGTAGCTATGGGCAAGGTGAATATACTCAGTCACGCATTGTACCGCAGAGGTTATTAGGAGCGACAAATCGCAGCTTTTTAATTTTCAGCCGCTTCCTCTTCATAACCGAGCGTTCTCTACGTGGTCGCGCTGAATAAGTCGCCCGCTTTGCCTTCAGACTCATCGCCCACACTGAAAACGCTGACCCGAGCAATGCACTGTAGCAAGTTGCCATTCGCGGTAAGTTGGTACCTCAAACAGGCTCTGAAGCAAGTCGCGATGGGCACCGTGTCTTGAAACGGGGATTCGAAATATGTGGTAATCTCTCAGAAGAACGAGGATGAAGGACTATTCCCAAGTGATCCCTCGATCGAGCGGTGGTAAATTGTTACTCCCAGTTGGCATTATTTCGGGTCCGATCGCCACTGGCGCACTGGAATAAACTCAACATTAACTGACATGTTTTCTCTTCCGATTCGATGATCGAGAACCTCCTCAGACCCCGTATGTGTCCAAGCCCTCGGCGCTAAGAGATACCATTTTATGTGACTCGCGACACCATTTACATTCGACTTTCACGCCAGTATCATAGTGCCACGTCTCGACAACGTTTGATTTGGCGGACGATTTATGTACACATGCGTACATACTCGCCATACAGGTTGCACGCACCCTGGATTCATGCCCCACGGAGATCTCTCATATTTGTGTCGATATTCACGGAGGCAGGATGGTAGGCCACGCGCACCATGAACTCGCGTCAGAGCCCGTAAGGCAGGGCCACCTTGCGCGTAACGTGGAAGCGATCTACGTTATCAAGGTGCTGATTCTCGAGTCGATCTGAAAAAGCCCAAGACCTAAGGCTCGGTGACAAAGAAAACGGGGAAATGGCATACAAAAGTTCCACTGCACCCTCCGTAGCATCTCCAATATGGCCACGATAAAAGAGAACAACTTAGCGTTCGTACCACCGAGGTATATGTTGGACAACCAGCTGAAACGAATGAACAAGTTGGACACCTGGAAAAAGCAGTCGAGTTTGGATGCGAGAGAGCACAGGTCCGCAATCGTACCATAGCAAAATAATAAAACTAGAATACTGTCAGTGCCAGTGAACGGATGGATAAAAGGAAGCCTACCGGTACTTGTGATTTGTACACCAGCTTCGGTCTGAGGAGCGGGTACCGGGCGTGGGGTTTACATATGGACCAGTCCATCAAAAAATCCTGAGCCGTAAATATGAAACAACTGTCGAAGCAAACAGAGGCGATGGCATTACCCATGTGCACCCGTATATGGAATTGACAGTTGCTGTAAAGCACCAGAGGATGTATATATTGCCGGTGTAGAAAGCACCTAGGAAAAATGTTCAGTTATGCATTGACAATCATTGACACAGACAAACCCTGCTGCCTCCAATAATAGTAACAGAAATAAGTTACTATCGCCATCAAGTACTTTCCAGCCTATTCGAACGGAATGATGAGCACATATTAAACACAAGTCATGTAGGCGCTATACGTTTATAAGCTGGGGGCGAGCCTTCGAGTCCCGGTATTTCCTCAGGCTCTGTACGAACCGGACAATGTAAGGCAACATTGCGAGAAGATAGTACCATCCCCAATTCCCAGACACGCTACATGTAGACCAGGCTTCTCTTAGACGAGAGTCGTAAGCCGGAACATTTTTAGCGAAGCGGGCATAGAAGCAGCCCACGAAGAACAAGTTGGAAAATGTATACCCAAGGCTGCAAAGTTGATCGCTGGCAGTAGCAGGGTGAGCGAATCAGGTGGCCCAGATATTGACGGTGGGAATCATACCCGATCCAAGCCTCTGTGAACTAGAGGCTCGATCAGATTCAACGGCACTTCCCGATGTTCAAATCCGGCGACGAACCCCGACTTCCCGCATCCCGCTAGCCCCAAGCTTAGCTATATTCTTGATTGTCCACCAACGAGCTCGCCCCCACATTAATGTCTGGAGGTGTAAATGCAATTTGTATCCGTGGCAGACGCGGATGAAAATATACGACTTACATGGATCGGATTTAACATGACCGTGAGGGCAAGAACGAGCCAGATCAAGGGCCAGAGTATTGGTGGACCAATTTGAGCCATGGACAACCAATATGAATAGGCAAGGGTGCATAAGAGGAAGGACGGCAACTATGATGCACCGTGAAAACCAGATCCTATACGGTGGCCATGTAATACATACTTCAAAGTATTCGTGATGTGTAAGCCTCGATCTCGGATTCAATCCTGGGGAGGGTGTGAGAGAACAAACAGATCACCGTATGAACAGAGTAACACACCGAATATAAAGGCATAGCTGACTCTTTTGTACGTCCATACGAGAATGTTGATGCCGATTAGCAGTGCAAGTAATACCGGAACGACGAGTACGGAGTAAATAAGAAGCAGAATATCCCATGATGGGAGTGACACTCGCGTGCTCTCTTGGAAAGCTGCCAATGTAATTCAGAGAAGCATCACCAACGGTCGTGGAAAAGGTTCCTACCTAGATAAGATCCTCCTGCAATGGCAGAAAGGGCTAGCCCCAGCCATAGTCCAGAGCGGAATACACTCAAGTGCCGGGTCTTCGATGATTGTGTGGCCCGAAGGTAACGTTTTGCTTTCCTTGTATCCCCGCGCTCTAGGTACGAGATTTACACATCAGCAACATGTAATGGAAATGGATGAATCCCATGACGCTCAGGCATGGAGGGAACGCACCGAATTGGGCCGCGAAAAGATGTTCTAATTCCTTCCGCATGGTGCTGGGGATAGAACCGGATGCAAAGGAGCAAGGTATTACCTGTAAGATTTCATTACGTGAGGGTTTAATGTCGCCGATAAGCATGGTACTATACTTTCTGTGTCATGTAGGTGTCTAAAATAGAGATATTGGTGATCTTGACATACGTCTCCACCGTTTTGCGAAAACCAGAAACATTGAGTTCCTTGGTGAGATATTTAGGGGACAAGAAGCATAACAAGATACAACAATCACAATCCGATGGCGAATCCGAATAAATGTCATAAGGCAATAGATACTTGTAAGTGCAAGAGAACTTACTCTGTATTTGTTTAAAATCTCGAGGCCACTGACAACACATTCCTTAGCTGAGTTTCTGGTTTGAAAGAAGGATGTTCCAACTCACCGGTAGTGTTCCACGACGGCTTCTCGGAGTCGCTTTTCGGCCTGATGGTACCTGAGAGGGTCGACACTCTTGCCGCCACTCTGATGACACCTCTTGGCCATCATAGTGAAGTGCGAGGATTGTGGGGCCAGTAATGAAATTACACTCCCAGCCAGAAGATATGCCCTCTTGGTCCAACTCTGAGCCTTCCATTGCGCAGACAATTCCTAGTATGCTTACAGTTAGTAAGCGATGTATCTAGTAATAAAAGGCTGACATGGAACAATTCGCGGTGTACTCGGAGTTCGTCGAGTTGCTTCCTTAGTAATTTGTCACATTCAACCATCTCCTTTTCTCTTTCGAGGTAAAATGTTTCTACTTTGTCCAGTTCAGCATCGAGCGTGTTGAAGAGCTCGGCATGTATTGCAGGCAGATTGCAAAGCAGTGGGTGTAAAGATAAAGGTGCGGATGACTCTGTATGATCAGGACTGAATTTCAGGGAGGCTTTGAGGAAAGGAAACAAATACCTGAATCCGTGGAGATGGGAGAATCTGAAAAATCACGGTCTCTTTGAAGTCTTAACGGGTCGTCTAATGTTGTTCCGCTCACATGTGGCGGAAGAACGGGTAAAATCAATCTGGATGAAGTTCCTGATATTTAATGAGCGTCTTGATTCGATCTTAGATTGTATGTATGGCTTACTTTCCATTTCCTCCTTGTTCGTGCGAGTATATACAAGGGAGGCAGGTCTATGGTCGCGAACATGCGAGTCCGCCGCTGCTTTGGTTGCAAGGTCAGCTTCCGAGTCGGATACCAATTGGGATTTTATGGAATGTGCATCTGTCACGATTGCTGTGTTCAAAAACATCGAGGTTCAACAGAGTTCTTACCCGAGTTGCCATCGTTCTCCTCAGGTCGCGGCGTGACATATTGGAAACCATCTGCGTCTGCATTCACCGGGGATTTTGAGGCCTTCCGCATATGAACTTGACGAGATCTGGCGCGTATGACTCCCAACTGAGTCTTCAGCCCGCGATAGTCTCTGTGAATAGGTAAAAGGGAGCATGAAGACTTGTCAGAGCATGGCCATCAAGTCAAGACCACAACAAACGTATTACATGTAAGCCTTTTTCCACTCAGGGGTCTATATACAGTATATCAGTTCAGTCAAGTTGAGACTACGGGACACTCACTTGTGCATCGTAAAAATGTCTGTAGGGAAGCGCAGAGTCACAACTTTGGTCCAGAATAGCCAATGCAGTGGAGAAGGTTGCGCCTTACCTAGAAAATTTCATGTCTTAACGTCGAGTCTATCCACACTAGCTGATATTATTGAAGGTGCTGAATTGGTGGCCCCAGCGAATGATACCATCGAATATAACGGAATCGCATCAGGCCTTGTGTGAAGGTGCGGCATGGCCCGGAAGTATGTGCATCTAGAAGTCAATAAGACTCGTCATGGAAACCGGTACGATATGAATTTGATGCAAGGTTTGAAACTTTCGAAATGATGCTCGCAAGATCTGGGGTAGCAAACAAGACACATTGATACTAAGTCGGAGTTTGCTAGCGGGAGTTTGAACGTGAGGCGCTCGTGTCTGTGATACGACTGGCGATGTAACATGGACTGATTCTGCGCAGGAGCCAATAGGTCAGTACTGCATCAACACCCTAGGTCATATCTCCGCTGGGGATGGACCCTTCTTACAATTCGTAGTCCCAACTAGCCGATTGTATTATGGGCGTTGTCGTTGCTCGAACGCGTGTGGGTAAACCATTCGGATCGTGACATGCGCACGATTGTCGGGATGCCGCGGTCAAATGCAGGGTTCAAGTTGGAACTTGCAGGTGTTCCGCAAGTGTTCCGGAATTGTATCTCCGACCAACTTATTCCCGATACGGAAGGTGCTGTAGTTGATCGATGATCCCTTCACCTGGCAGATCCCGTCTAACCCTTCACGTCGGCGACTGTTACGACCTCCGAGTAGATATCATTGCGAATGCGAACTTCATCGAGCGGGAATCATACTCTTTTGCCATGGTGTCTGTCGACTACCTTGCACCAGCAGGTGCACCCAGATACCGTGACGTGGGTTTTGGTCACTGACTCGGATGAGTGACTCAGTCTGACCAGTTACTACAGTTTCTTCGCCGGACTGTCCTTGATCCAATCATTGATCACTGGGCCAAGATAACGTTGCACCGTTAATTGAATATTGTCAAAACTAACTTCTTGTCTATTCACCGGCGGGTGAGCCTGCCAGTGGGTACTAGAATATCTGCTCTTCAAAGTCAGTACTACTTTCGTGCAAGGAACCAGACATGTTTCAAGCTCTCACGGAGCCCGGGACTTGGAACAGGTCAGCCCCAGACTACGCACATGCTTCTTCTAAACAACTTAACAACACCGAGTCCTTATGTCCACAATAGGATCTACTATGGCATGACACTCACCCAGAGTGGAAGTATTAGCAACGTGAACGAGGACTCAAGCTCTTGCCAGTGATTGACATGTGACACTGCTCCAGGCCCGCTCCTTCTCCAACAGGCAACTGCGAGGAAAAACCGATGGGTGTTTCACCCATAGTGTTTCTGTCTCTGGGCAAAGGGATACCTATCTCTTATCACTTATCTCGGAAAACAAACATGCGTGGGGGTGCCAGTGTTTCGCTCGCGTGACTGGCTTAGCTAATCCGTCTCGACGCTCGATCGAGCTGTGGAGCGGCGTGCACAGATGACTCGAGAAAAAAAGGAAAAATCGCACCATACAGAATGTACCTCGATGTGTGAGCAAGCAAGACTCGGATATGTAGAGGGAAGTGTAGCTAAGTGCTAGATGAGTGGAAATGCGTGTAAAGTGTGGTAAAGCACTTTGCGCGTGAAAAACAAACGAAACAAACGTCGTTTGCGTTTGTTGCGGTCTTTTTCTTTGCATTTCGCCTTGGCGCGAATGATGGACACGCTGCGACATCGAGTTGTGTCAATGCGGGTGCTCCTCCCTGGAGCTCGGCACACGACGGTGCGCGGATGCTCTGCCCGGCCGTCCCTCGTAGTAGTAGTCAAAACCCAGATTTCAGTAGCCTACAACATACAAATTACTTTAAGTAAATATTTTCTACACATGGGTCCGCTGCCAGTGCTCGTCACTCTCGTGCCTCGCCCAACCCGCACTAGCCGAGGGCGAACCCGGGGTTCTCCGATGTGACCCATCATGCGGGGTATTTTTGCGCCCGCTTTCCACAGTTGCAGCGTTTCCAGTTCCGAACATCATACCGCGTTCAATACATCCCTATTGAATGCGAACATGCGTTGTTATGGTGCTGCTCCTCATTGATCAGTCGTCCTTTTCTTCTCGCTGATTCGGAATTTGCACTTACTCAAACATTTGTCTTGTATTAGAGCTCGGAAGCGGCGGTCTTGGGCACTAGGGCCCTTTGACATGCAGCAACTCTTGCTGACTTTCAAGTTGAACAATGTCCCTCCGAGTCTGTGTTAGCGACCTTCCAGGCAATAGAGCTCGTATCCTCGGACACCCGAATACAGTCCGCGCTGTGGCAATGGCCGGTAGAACATGTGCCATTTGAAACATCGTCGCTCGTGGTGGGGACAGTCACACTCTAAGCAACACCACGGAAATCTATCACCCGAAACCGTCGTTTTTGAAATCCACGCGTATCTACCTGGCCACACCTTCCCTTGGCTGGGGAAATCCGCAGCGTCCAGGGTCTCAGCCACCGCGAGACGACCTCGCCCTAGTTTCTGCGCCACCAAATACCGTTGATTCAGCCACACAGAGAAGGGTTCGAGACGCGTATCGACACACCGCCGATCCTGCCCCTCAAACGCGGACATAGTTCCTCGCGTAGGAAGCGTTCGAGGGCCTCGTTGCAACGTCTGGATCTCCGACTCCTAAAAAAGCTAGTGCCTGCCCCCTCCTCTTTGAAACTCGATTGATGGCTCGCCCGTCCCCGGATATCCTTCACTACAAGTCCACCGTTTCCGCGGGGACAGCTTGACTCGTCTGAATGTCTATTCGTGCTGAAACTGAGTTCGCCGAAACCGCAGAAAAATATACCCCTATTGACAATCAGTTCACTTGTGCCGCATTGCATGCGCGCATGCGGTGATACCGGCTCCCCGGCTTCCCGTTTATAGATTACGCTACTGAGTTGCGATCGGACTTCGCTAGAAGCGACACCGAGCAGCTTGGATGAATGGGACTCGAGAAGGCGAGCCCGTAATTTGCACAAGGTGAGGTATAGATGTATCTCTAAAGTAGCCGTAGTCCGTCTCGGATGGTATGCATTGTGTGTTAGCAATCGACACCATCTCTCTCTTCTTTTTTCCTCAAGTCTCAAGTCGTCCGAGATGATGCTCGAGCACTGCTTGACGGCGCCGCCGGAGAACCGCTATGACTTCTCGGCATGCTTGGTCGTACACGATGTTCGGAATGCAATCGTGTCCGTTCGTCCGCGTCACTGTCCTCCTCCGTGTCCTCTACGTCTTCCTCGCTCTCGCGGAGTTGCGT
>JBBPOD010000520.1:0-17600 GCA_038091255.1 Tylopilus intermedius | reverse complement strand
CAAGACCCCAAGAGCGTCCCGAAAAGCTATATTCATTGGAAGCAGGACCTGGGCGGCCTGCAGAGCGCGAAGCAGGCACCGTGATCGCACTGCGTTCGAAATCGAGAGACTAAGGCAGCATTGGAACGTCAGATAAACGACGCGTGCGGTACGTCGTAAAAGATCATGGGTAAAGCACCGAGTATCTTCTGACCGTTGCAACACCCTAGATACGATATCCGCGACGATGCTGCAAAACACGACCAGGAATGATTTGTCTGGTAATCTGATCACATCCGCGTTATCTGGAGGGACCTAGTTTGGCTTCAGAACGAATTCGACGCGTCATATGTATAGAATATCCTACGGGCGTATCCGCTCTGTTTGTAGGTGCTCGCACAAAGTGTGGCTCGGCATAGAATCGGATATCCAGGGGAAATTCGTCCCGGGGCGTAGCCAAGATAGCTGTGACTGAGATAAGAACGACGCCTCAACGACGTTCGCTGCTCACCTTGAGTCAAGCCAAGCAGGTCCCACAAAAGCGAATGCGCCATGACCCTCTGAGAAATCTCTCTCCGGTATGGAGAGACAAGTAACTGACACAGTATGTGCACCAGAATGTTGGTCGCCTTGGAATACAGAGTGGTGGGATCCAGGTGGTCGGCCACGCTCGCATTAGTCACGTCGAGCCAGGACTCTGCTGACACGCATAGGGCGAGTAGCCTTACGAATAGCTTCTTCACGAGATTCTCCCCATCATACCACATAGGCCGCGATTGATGCGAAACATGATCCAAGACGTCGAGCGAGACGTGAGTGAGCGTGATGCGTTCATTGATCGTGCCTTGCTTGACAGTCGTGAAGTAGGGAAAGTGGCCGTAAACCTGGTCAGCGAGTCCTGATATCATGGTAACCCAGGAAGGTCTGTCGTAAACTGGATTGTCGCCATCTGCGGTGGACTTTTCTATCAAGGATTTGAGAAACTCCAGAAGCTGCTTCGGAGCGACAGCGTTCTCGCCATCCGGAGTCTGAAAGGTCGCAGGAACACAGCTGGAAGGTGGTTCGCTCATTCACTATGGCAAAGTTGAACTTGTCAGACAAAGACCGCGAGTCGCGTCAAAACGCGTCGTTCAAATCGGGTTGCCAAATCAGGTCCGGCTAAGTACTTGGGAGACGAACTACGAAGTAACTAAGTACCAGCATACTACTTGCGACCAGCGCGCCGTTTCTCCCTCGCTTTCTCCCTTTCCGTGGCCTTCTGTTCCGCCCTCTCCACCTCCAACGAGCCGAACGCCTTGTTCATGCGTTCTTTGTACGTCCTATCCTTCTCCATCTGGTTCTTGTGCTCCACAGCCGCAATGAACTTGGCGTCCTTGCGCAGCTCGCGAATAGCCCCTTTGCGCTCCTGCTTGACCTGATATCGCAGCTTGGCAGCTTCATTCCGCTCGCGATCTGGGTCTTGTCGGCGGACATACGATGATGAGCCGCTTTCGAATTTAGGAACGTATGACGGGATGGGGATCGGTTTATGAGCTTGCAACAGAAGCGGTTTCCGCGACTGCCGGGAAAATTTGAGCAAACGGGTGATCTTGTCTTCCAAGGAGAAAACTCGTGACTAAACACGTGAGTGACTCTGCAATTCATAAAACCCCAAAAGCCATACCTGGATGTCTTCCGACAGCTGCTTGCAGTCCAATCCCGAGAGGATCACCTTAATTGGCTCGTATAGCTCAACAAATCCATCCAGCGACTTGTATATATCGGCGAACCGTTCCAATAGACTGAGGGTCAACCCAATGGCGTCTATTTTGGATTGTTCCGTGGGGTTTGCCGATATCATCTCCACCAAGTTAGGTTTTCGGAACTGAAGGCCTCTGGCTTTGCTCTTGTCAATCGCAAGCAATTGGAACGTCGGTTGATCCGGACATGGAAAGTTGCCAGGTAGTGACTTGGCGCTGGCAAACTCATGGGGTGTCAAGTGTAATGTGGCGTTGACCAAGAAGGTTATGGCCTCTGGAACGAGGCGCTTTGACAGAAGTTCGTACTGCAGGAACAGGGAAGACAAGAATAATCCCTTGGCGACATCTCCAAATGACCTCACTCGGCACAGCCCGAGATACGCTCCCATGAGTAGCCGCGCGGGCGAAATGACAGGATGACGCAAGTCACTCGTCGGCCAGATGCTTCCTATCACCCGAAGGAATGCCAGTTCGGAGAGTCCGGGCCATGTCCTTGCCTCGGGGTTTGAGGACCCTATTTCCAGCCCGCGTTTGAGGTTCTTATGCATGAGGGAAAGCTTTTCCACGAAATACTCCGCGGATTCGATAGGATACGGTTGACAAAGTGTGAACAAGTGCGGAACGAGAGCAGACAGCAACCTCATCTTTGGCGCCGGCGGCGATGCCAAATACAGTATATGATCAACGAGGATTCTTGCCAGGTTCTAGAAGCGGAATCAAGACATGATAGTGGGATCATCAGTCATATTGCCTTACCTGCAACTTGAGCTTATTTTCGGGACCAAGGCTGTGGTGATACAGCGTCCGGATCCTTTGTACCACTGTCGGAACGTCAGAATCCGCGAGACCTTGTACGATTTCAAGGAATTCTTCGTGACTCTCGGGCGCGGGGAACGTATACGGCAGTTCTTGTGTAGCCTGGAGAGATTCGGATGATCGTCGAGCCGTTTGTTTGGTCCTCGGTTCAATGATATCCTCTTCACCCGAGTTGGACGCTTCGTCATCATCGAGTTGATCATCTTCCTCGAAACCATGGAATTCAGTTCCTTCGTCACTGCCTTCTTCATCACTGTTCTCGGCACCGCTGTCTTCATCGCTCCCAGAAGGATCACTAACCAGCTCTGCGCCAAGACCAGCACCAAGACCACCAAATGCTTCGTCCTCCACGAAATCATCGTCCAGGTCATCAGCTCCACGAGGGCGTTTCTTTCTCCGTCCACCAGCGTCTTCATCGTCACTCTCGCCTGGATCTTCGCCCAACATTCGTAGTCTTCGTCGTTTCTCCGCCTTTTCAAGGGTCTCCTTTTGCTCCAGAGCTAATTCTTCCTCCGTTTTCGTTCTGTCTTTTGGCTTTGCGCGCTTATCAAACGCGAGTTCGCGAACCTGTCTGTCGTAGTCCATGGTATCGCCGTCGTTGGCGGATGCAGATGGAGGGAGCGCGCCAGCGGTGTCGTCGTTGAAAGATAGAGGATCGGGAGCATAAAGAAGCGTCCTGAGCGAATCAAAATCTTGGTCAAGTTTATGACGCATATCCTCTTCTTTTTCTTTCTCCATCTGGCGAAGAGTCTATGCCGGGCAATGTCTCACTCAGAAGTCCATTGTACACCAAATGAGCGAATACCTTGTGTGCCTTGCTCTTGGCGATAACTTCGGCCATGACTTCGGCTTTAGACTTTTTCCGATCCGGCTACAAAGAGTAATTAGGACGCGACAAAGGTTCATGAATCACAATGTTATACCTCGTCCTTGCTTTCTCCCTCGTCATCACTGAACCCACCAAAGTGAACCTTTTTGACGGTGTCGTGGTCAAGTTGACCTTGTAACAGAATTAAAGGAGTTCCTCGGACGTTAAGCAGTACTGTACTCACCGGTTTCATCCTGGTCTCCGTCCACAGGCATGAATATATCATCAAAGTCATCCAGTTTAGACAAACTCTGGCCATAATGCGTCAGTTCGTCGTCGTTGTCCAGGTTGAACGCGGACGCCTTAGAGGCACGCTGCCTCTCCCTCGTGAATCGCTCCAGCATACGCTCCTCGAGCGACATCGAAGGGTCATTTTCACCAAACCGACGATCGACGACACCACCAACGCGTCCCCTCTGTTCGATCTCCTTCAACAACGACTTCTCTCTCTGGACAACACCAATACACGCATCAGCACGCAATTCACGGCGATGAGGATGTTTCTACTTGCTGCAACCCAGCCTGCTTGCTCTGTGCTGGTCGTCCCATCGTCCCCTTGATCTTTCGACCGCCGACATCGTGTTTGAGGCGAGTGACTTTGACGTCGAACGGGTTGAGTTTCTGTTGGATCTCGCGCAGCTTGGCTGCTTTTTTTACTTTTGCGTGCTCAGTCAATGGGGTGGACTTTTTTTTCTTCCCGCTGGGTCTGTTTACCCCAGCTTGGGAGAGCGCGGATTTGAGCTGGGATAGCTGAGATCCCTTGGCCATGGTAGAGTTTTTTGCAAAACAAACTATTCGCCGCGACATGAGACAATCACATCACGTGACAGCCTCCTTCTCGTCCGTGTGACAATCGGAATCCAGCTGAGGCTTCAGCTCGACGAGAAACCAGCTTGAAAAGATCAAAGAGTGATGGTAAGCAAACCAGTAACCCCGTTGCATCCGAACTTTTTGATCGTCTTGAGTCACCGAAGAACATCATTTTGTCGTTGCGTTTGGACTCAGTGGACTAGACATTGCGTATCGCTCGGCTAATCACCGGACGTTATGCGGTTCTCATTCGTTCATGACCCTACGATTTGTCCGTCGTCCGACGAGGTCCATGTGTCGTTGTCGACGGCGGTTCACACGTATGGTGCGCCACCACCACGTATCGACCGGTCTGCAGTCGCCGTTACACCATTCTTTGCTCTCCGGCAGTCTACTTCCCATGCCCCTTTCACAACGTAGATCTCATCCCTTTCAAGCGAGGCGCTATCAATGCACGGGCCAAGTTGACCAGGTATCCGACAGAACCTTGTCTGGTTATGCCGATAAATTCTGTCTCCTTACCGGATTCCCCAATTTCATCTCGCAGGGGCACTCGTCGATAGTGTCGTTGGCGGTGTCGCTTTCGGACTGTTTCACATCCGCGAAATCCCCACAAGGGACCGAAGACTGTCCGGCGTACTAGTTGCATGACCGAATGTCGCAACTTGAAGTGCGACGTTTCGGTATGCTGTGTACCGCCTTATCGACCCCCTTGGTGCACATTCGAACACACATTCTTTGATCATCATGAGATCATGTCGCGTCGGGTGGGACTGTCAGGCGACCATCGACGGCCCACATCTGAACGCTAACTCCGGGGCCGTGACTTCGATTATTTGCCTCGGAATTTCGTGCGGTGGGAAAGACGGAGCGACGCACGGATGTGACCTTTCACCGAGGTGACTCATCGATGACAGCTAACCAAAACAAGACAAAGACGAAAGTTAAGTTCACCTTTCTGTCTGCCCTCATACACGACGTGGCATGTTCAGCGAGACTAGGTGAGTGCATTATATCACCCGAGGTCAAAGCCACCATCACACCACGCGCATTCCGCTCCGGGGCCCTCACTTTACCGTCATCCGATACTCATCTGTATGTATGGGGACCCGCGTAGACCATCGCACGAGGTAGCATCAGACTCCTGTCAACCCCCCGTACAAAGTTGGACCACTCGCCTGCCGCGTCGTCCCGACAGTTGTTCAGCATATTGATAGCGTTGACCCATGCTCCTATATATGCTCACATGCCGCAATCGTCTCTTCGTCAGCGATGCTCAGTGGATCCCTTTTGTACTAGACACAGCCACACGGACGATAGACAGTTGGAAGACACTTGACATTTGTCTTTTGCGAATGGGCGTACTCGGATATGAACGTGTCCGAGTACCGCAGGAAAGCTTTGCCAGCGCATTAGGATAGGCTGAGTCCCCTTGAACCCAAAGCGGGTCAAGCGCAGGCTTCTGGCGCACCTCGTGTTCAGCAGCGCTCATTTTCAGACCTAGCCCTCTTTTAATTTTTTTTCACAGGGGGAACCTTAACTATCCGTCATTCCAGGGAAAAAGAAGGATGTCCTTCAGGGTAGGTCGAAACACGCGCCAATTGTATAGGGCCCTTGGATACAATAGATACTGGCGGGATGTCGATATTCGCTAAAGCTGTGGTCCCTGGGCAGTGGCGAAGGGGTGCATTCATCTACGCCACCCGCGGCGCTGGAAACGTCTTACAAGTCACACGGCACTGCAGATGGGTCCAAAATTCTAATTCAAGGTATATAACTAACAATTCGAATAGTACTAGTACAGTCCAGTCGTTCTCTGCTCGCGGTTGTTTTCGTACATCGTCTGCAAGGGTATCTATCATCGCGACAACGACCCACGAAGATGTGGGAGCGGCGGGGTATGTAAGGTGGACATGCGTATATGCGCGACATGGTCATGGTAGGTGCGATGTAAGGGATACAAGTCGATCGGAATTGTGGGAGGGGCCCTCGGATGATAAATATCGTAACTTTTTTGGCCACGCCACGTTGTATCGTTGTCGTTTTGAGCCATAGTGAATAAATAAGCCTTGACATCGCGTAAAGGGCCAAAAGGGCTGTGTGCAGAATCGAGAGGGAGGTCGAACGCGAACAAGGGCAATAAATAAGATCAAGACATGGCCAAGCCCTGAGAACGATCAAATTATGAGGATGGGATATCGACGACAAGGGATTGGGAGGACAGTAACAGAGGGGATGCGTGAGGGTGAGAGGGCGCTTGTAACGGGGCGTCTGGCGTGAGACTCTGCAATTGCAGCGCGGGGGACTCTGACGGCATGTGAACATTGCGTTGCACGGGTATTGAGCCGCGGCGCATACTGTCCGACTGACCCTGGTATATCGCCGGCTGCGGGTAATAATTAGGTGTGGTCGCCGCTTTGCGCGGTGCGGGTGGCGATTGCTGAAGGGAAGCAATATCCGTGAGGGGTGCATTAGGAAGGCGGATAGGCGCCTGCATCCCTGACTCAACTGGAGGGCTTTGGGAACTGCGAGGGATGGGGAACGTCGAGACGGCAGGAGATGAATAAGCGGAAGAAGATGCTGAGGCAGAGCCCGGTGTAGCGGGCTGAGAAGAACAGACAGAAACTGAAAGAATGTTTGAATTGCGCGTCAGACAAAAAAGAGATGTAGGACTTACTGCTGTCGTCCCAATCACTGGCGCCGCTAGAGGCAGTGCTAGAAACCGAGTTGCGACGAATAAGACCCAACTCGCTAGGTTCGTTCTTGACAGGATGGGAACCAACAACAGGTGCAGGCTTTGAGGTCTTTTTGTCCGCGGGAGCGGTGGCTTTCCGCGTTTTGCCACCCGCACGGAGTTCGTCAAAGCGAAGGGGACGGGGACGGAGATGGGTGCGCTCGTAGAGACCACACTTGTTGCATACGATTTTACCGGGATTGAGCGTGGACCGACGCCAGGAAGGAGGTTCAGTGGTGTGGCAGTTGAAGCAGCGGCGACGAAGGTACTGGGTCTCCTTGCTGGCGGCGTCGTCCGTGAGTTGCACGGGCACGGAGGCACCGGCGGGGGAGGGCAGAAACGAGGGATGGTGGTGGGTCTGGAGAGAGGTGAAGCTAAGCTGGGAGGGGACGATGAGAGGGGTGTCCTCGAGCTTGATCGCCTGTTGGTCTTGGCGGTCAGAGAGATGATCTGGGTAGACGGGGAAGTGGTCGTAGTACTGGGGCTGTGGGAGGTCGTAGCGAACGTAGGGGAAAGTGGCGTGGCGGGGCACCGCCTGGTTGTGCAAGTTGTGCCGCTGCTCGTTATGCCATCGGTGTAGTGGGCGGCGTCGTGGATGTAGATGTCGTGGGGATAGTTGTCGTTCGGGTCGTGTTCGTAGAGCTCCTGGAGGAGAGAATTTGGCTGGGAAGTGTAGGGGAACCAGGCGGGGTCGTTGTGGATCATCAGGTCGGATTCCTGGAAGATGTGGGGGACAGATCCGATCGGGATGTTGTGCTTTGGGTTGATATGAGATGGGTGGAGGAAGTCGGATTGGTTTGGGGAGGGAGTACGGGGTGTGGAAGAAGCGTCAGAGAAGGACGGCGGGGAGGGATAAGCGTCGAATTGCATCCTTGTAAAAATGGCAGAGCGTCGCAGCAACTGGTTTGCCATCCGACGTTCTTGCAGTGGTTATAAGACCAACGCTGTCCATACCCACAATTGGAAATTCCGCTTTAGGTCGGGGTCCATCTCCTTCCCAGATTTCGGCTACTCTTTCCTTGTACCCGTACCACTGTCTCGGATCCCCGGAGCATCCCGCCTGACCATCTCAGATCTATCTTATACAAATACATACACATACAAACACACGGTGACATAACAGCGTGTCCGCTGTTACGTCAACAGCACTCACGCACAGCCCCACTCTGACCCCCCGTGCCTGCACCTCCGTCCTCGTCCCCTCTCCGCCGGTCACGTTCCTCCTCTCTTCCACGGTCCCGTACGCGACTGCGCTCCCATCGCTCCCAACCCCCAGCCGACTTTGTGTCAATACTAAGTTGCTCTGATCATCTTGTACCGTCGATCACCTCTTCTCCCTTATCGCACGCATCCCACGTTCTACACATCTCGTTGCTACTTTCTTGTTCGCCCCGCCCCAGCGCGTATGTCGCGACCGCTATTTTTGAAAATGAACAGCCACTTCCATTTCACTCCGGCCATGCTGTACACCATGAACTTCGCACATACGCTAGATATGGAATCCGCTTTGTCGTATACCCACTCCCTGCTTTTGCCAATCCATGTCCCCATCCCCTCCAGCCCATACGTTATCCCCCGTACCACCTAACGTGTGCATCAACCCCTTCCAACGTCTTGATGGATGCTGCCAACAGCCACACCCTGCATCGTCCAGATTCCGTCCCTGTTACAGACTCAGAGACGATACCCCCCATCCGTCGACTGCTTTCCTACCTCCTTACAGTAGTAGGCTTCCGCACACTGCCAATGATCGCGACCAACGCGGCCACCATCCGGTGCTACGCGCGATGAAACCCTTCTCACCCCTGCAATTGATTCACTGCTTTCGGTAACTTGCTCTCATTCCGCGCTCGTTCAACAAAGTTCAAACACACCATCACAACAGCCTGCCATCGTCGCAGCGATCCATACCTGGCTTCGACGTTAACGCTTTCGTCCGCCGCCGTAGATATCGCCCCCTCTGATGAGTCCCAGATATACTGACCACGCACTGCATTGCCCTGGGCAATTGTCCGACGCCTTCCTGATCCTGTGATGCTGTAGCGATTACAATCTTGTACCACATTATCGTGCAAAAGCTTCCTGTGTCCTCTCGTACGGCAAGTCCGTGCTCTCTTTGTATGCATTTCAAAATCAATGGGGTACCTTTGGGAGGTGGGTTCTCGACACTCATCTCACCATCTCCGCACCGCCGTTCCATCCTATTAATAATTCCCCTGGATTGTCCTTCGATGCTTCTCTCCTAGGTCCTCACACTCGCCGTGGATCCTGTACCACAGCACAACACCGTGCGTGGTCGAAATGTGATTCGCACGTGTCATACCGTAACGATCGATGCGGGCTAGTCCTGTGGTCCTTGTCCTCGGCCATGCCCGCTGAGCAGAGCGATAGAAGAACTGATGAGGATTTCTCTCATCATATCACCCGCCATTCGCCACTCATGTCGACACGCGGCACCGCTTAGCCTGAGATTATCGGCGCGCAAGCATACTTGATCATCACCATCTGCAGCGGGATGGTTGGCGGACAAAGCATCGTACTTACCACGCCCATGGTCCCCGTGGGCTCACCAGCGGGAGTAGAAGTCCCCCAACGTCTCCGTGCTTCCCTGTCACCGGCCTCGGTCAAACACCATCCACCATCGTTCGAAAAATTGCAGCGCAGCGTAGATCATCGGTAGCTCGCTTCGACACCACCGACGGAAATATGAACAATTTAGTTCAATAGTTAGGTCGGAAAGAGCCCCTCGCCGAGGATGAGCCCGCTCTTCTGACCGTGTATAACCTGAGTGTGAGTAAAAGGGTCAAATTACGAGTAAAATGAATTGCACATGGTGCAACAACATGCACATGCACGGGAGCGGGTGACGTCTGTCGCCCAATCGTATCTCAGTCACAGTCATTTGGTGATGTATTTGAAAGCGGGCCTTTCCGGTCGTGTTATCTTGCCGCCAAGGACCCTCAGCGGACGAGATTGGTGTTCTCCACACCACGTTCCCTCCCTCGAAGGTTATTTTCAACTTCACATGCGCGACCTGAAGGTCGTGCTCGGCAAGTCCCGTTGTCCGTGGCTCAAGGCTGTTCCGCGCAGGAAGCCCGGTATCTGACATAGGTCACCAGAGGATCTGGAGTGAGAATGAGCGCATTTGGAAGGTCGACAAGTTTGAATAGGAGTGACGTTTGTTTGAAACTGTCTCGTTGTCAATACGCATCGCGGTGCTTCCCCTTGACACCCATTTCGAGAAGGGTACTGAATATGTGCCAAGCCCCAATGCCATCGGGGCTTCCGATTCCGCTATCCCAATGTGCATGCTTTCAAGCTTCGATAGCTTCGATTGGCCCTCGAGGAAAGCGCCTCGACGTCAGGACGGGCACTCCATATGCCCCCCGCTGTGATTCAGCCGGCTTCCGTGGCATGCAGCACAGGACGGCGCTGCAAGGGTGACCGTTTCATTCACACGAATACTATTCATGGCTTTGAACGGCTAATGCCTGCAGAACCGCAACTCCGCTGCCACTTGCAGTGAACCACGCAACCCCACCAGGACGGGAAAACTCTGCCGGTGCGTTCTATCTTGCATGGCGAACCGGTCAAGTCGGAGTCGCGATACTCGATCGCTCGGTCGACGATACTCAATACGGTTCCGGAAGGTCCTCGGCAGGCAAGTACGACACGAAGGTCATTGTCAAGTCTCGGATGGTCGGCGTGAACCGTCCACCGTGCCTTCGCGTTAACCTTGCCCCTGCTTCATCGATAGGATAAACGGATCTTATTCAATTCGCCGACCCGTGTGGTTCTGTCAGGGTTTTGACGAATTCGAGACGTCATGGTGGTTCTTGCGTCGTGTCTACAGCATAACCGTCGCAGCAAGCGTCTAGCTTTCCGCTAGGCTACTTTCGGTGTGGTCATTGGTAGTCTATTGAGTCACCTGGCCAGTCACTTTTTTTTTCAGATCCCGATTGCTCACTGGCACCGGGCGCAATGTCTGGCCACCAAACACGTTAGCCTAATGCTGTTTTGTTTCCACGTCTGGCTGTCTTCATTTCATGCCAAGTATACACACTGACGTATTTGATTCCAAACCGAACGTTTCAGGTTGGCGCTCCCCACACGCTTCTCCGACGCACCCTTTGCCCGCCAGAATCCCCGCCCCCTTCGCACGTCCGCCCCTGCCGCCACGTCGTGGTGCGATCGTATGTGTTGCATGTTTGCAGACTTGATCACTTGCTCTCATTCGCTCGTACCCTTTTTGTCTGCAGAAGCGGCGCGCATGGTGCCGTTCAGGCGAGACACTTCATGAGATTTTCCACGTCCACATGTCAGCATCCCATATTTGCCTTCCTGAACCACTCCGCGTCCGGTGCATGTGGGTTATTTTAACGGGCAAACGGTCACCAAGTGTGGGTGTGGCAAGCCGTCGCTGTTCGTCAGCGGCTGCCGTCACGCTCGGCCCTCATTCCCTCGTCTCTCCATTTTACCGTATTAGACTGCCGCTAGGACCTGCCATGCTCGCCTCAGGGTTAAGTACCTTGTCACGCAAGGCCGCAAAGTCATGTCCACGTATGGAACAGTGTGGTCGAGCTAGCCACTGTAAGCGCGGTCAAATGACGTTCAACGTACAAAATCACATTATACATAGTGCTATGCGGCTGTGGCTCGGCGGGTGGTGGCACGATAATTTTAGCCTGGGTCTCGTGACTCCAGCTTCCCTGACGTGCGCATTATAAACCCAACCTCCATATTCGTGTTAATAACCTCTCACCTGTCGCCGTGTAGCCCGGCCGAACAAAGTCTCTCACCAGAGTTACAAAAACTGTTTTTCGCATTTCCACTGCCTTTATGATGCCCGTCTTCGTTAGTTTGAAGGGTAACAAGGGGGAGCAGAGGAAACTATCGCGAAAAACGACGCTGACGCGGCCGCTTCGTTTCACGGCATCCGGTAACTTGAAGGTTTTCGATTCGACGCCAATTGTTTTGGTAGTTATAGTCAGGCAAATGATTATGGCAAAGCGCAATTAAGGCGGCATCGCTTTCCTTCTCTCGAGAAGGTTGAGGGACGCCGCCTCGAGAGGCGTTACCGCGGACCTACCCAAGTAGTAAGCCACGCGAAGTTCCAAACGTAAGCGCGTGAGCGAGCATAAACACGAAACCGAAAAAGGGCACACGTACCTGGGACCCCCTGTGTTTCAAAAAACGCACGTCGACGTGCTGAATGGAAGAGACCGTTTCGGCCCTTCTCACCCAGTCTGACGCACATGGCACCCTCCAGCGCCCGACTGGGCGTAAAAAGTCGTCCAGTCGCGTGCTTTTTTCTGGAAAAACAACTTGAACCATCCTAGCGATGACGTTTCCTGCTCACCTCATCCACTCCACATTGGACTTCTTATCCCAACCGCCGTAAGTATGTTCCATTCTCTGCACGTGACGTCGGTGGCAGCGCGGCGGGCCCTTACTGATACCCAAACGTGAACGGGCACACGCGCCCGGGGCTCGGACGTAGATGGCTGAGTCGTCCAGCAATGGAGCCTAGGAAATGCGGATTTTTTAGCATCCCGAATAACCAATCCCACTTTTTTGCTTGCGTGTGCGCTCCGTCCGGAACTTGTTTGGGTTTCCCCTGGGACTTTCTCTCCCTCTTTGCAGCTCTTTTGTGTCTAAAGGCTCCCTGATTTGCATTGCCCCCGTCTCGCTCTTATTGCTCACCCCCCGAAAAAGGAAATTCCGCCATTCTCCTGACCCGTCATTGTGGGTTCTTGGCCTAGCTTCCTTTCGGCGCTGAACAAAAGAATACCCAACCTTGTTGGGGTGTTGAAAAACGGAGATATCAATGCCGCGGTCGTGCCTTTTGTACGCACAGACACGGATTACTCCAAGATGCATTCTTCGGACACCGTTCATTGTGTTTGGGCCTGGGCATGAGGTGACACCATACCGTCACATCTGAAAGTGGTAGCAGAACCACATGATTGAGTCGCGACGACTACGCATTCAATTGGAGGAGCACTTATAGGGGCTAATATACATGGACCGCGTGACGCGGCAAGGTTTGAATTGTATGCTGTAATCAGAGCGGTACCACTGACACAAGGAGATCCAGCAACGAAGGGCCTAGGTTAAACAACACCGCCCGCTCGGTGAGGGTCTGACTCAGGATATCCCGAGTAGAACGGGAATGAACCGTGAAGGGACAGGCGGGAATTTGGCATCGTTCGGGCGAGCTTGGATTGCGCTCAAAAATGACAGATGGTACCCTTCCCGTCGCCCTCGTATCAGGGTGAAGATGTCCACCAACCAATTTCCCATGCTTGCAGAATAATGCGGACGAACATAGCACAAGTTCGAAGTGTCAAGGAGGGGCCATTACTTCTTCCGTCCTTTACGGGCAGCGCCCGTCGTGGCAGGTGCGCCCATGCCGCGCTTGGTGCATTCCGCGCAAAACCAACGTTCCGGAAGCGGCTGCTTCAGATTCACGCATGGCAAATGGAACTACGCACAGATGATATTGGTTAGTATGTGTAAACCATAGTGTAATCATGAAGTCGACGAAGTCGCTTACCCATTGGTATAGACAGTCAGGGTTGTCGCATGCAATCATTTCTCCATAGCTGAGTTTTTGACAGAAACAGTAAAGTTCTTTGTCATCGCCGTCATCGCCTTCCTCTCCCTCGACCTCATCACCTTCGCCTTCTTCAGCCACTTGGGTTTCTTCGCCAAAGTCGAAGTCCATGTCATCGACTTCGGACGAAACTCCGCGCTTCTTACGTCGACCGCGAGTAGAAACTGGAACGTACGATGATGGCGCAGGAGAGGGGAGCTTGATAGAGCTTTGCGTTGTGGTGAGCTTACGTTCTGTGATCACACGTGTCAGGGAGCGCGTCAGTGAGTCGTGCAAACCACATACTCTTGTGCGCACTCTCTTCCGTACCACTCGTTCGGCTGGCAGCGGTGGTAGCGCTTCCGGCAGTTGATGCAGGAAGCGTAGCCCCAGAAAAGGCATTGCGGAGACTTTCATTGATGTGGGCGGCGGGGTTCCTTCCCCCAAGAACATAGCCTGATCCCGCTGAAGCCCCACCCGTGCCCGCTGACATAAGAGGCGCAGCGCCGGCGACAACAGCAGCTGGGTCTGGTTCTCCTTGTAACACGAGCACACGGCCGAGATCATGATCTAGCCTCGAGCGTTTCCTCGACAACAGCTCAACGATCCGCTCAGCCAACGCAATTTTTTCATCGGCAATCAGTAATAGGGTCTTTTGAGATTGCTTTATCTTCTCCGTGGGTGGCGGCGGTGATAGCTTGTCCTTACCAGTCACCTCGCAATCGGTGCGTAGTGCATGACGGATGAATTTGTGACTATCCTTTGCAATTTCTTGCTGTATCTCTGTGACCGTGTCAGATAGGAAGATGCCGAAGGGGTGGGTAGGCGTACCTTGCGATTCGGTCTCCTTTGTGCGAAGCTCTTGTAAGAGGAACTGGACCTCGCTCGGTATGTTTTCGAGCGCTACATAGATTAAGCATCCTCGCAGATAAATACACACAGCGGCGCTTACTAGCAATAAATTCGGATGCGATCGTGGCGGCCTCCTCTAAACTTTGAACTGAAGGCGTACTCATGGTCACCGTGGAGAACAACGAGCTCGGAACCTTGACTCGGCAACCCAAATAAGTTGAAACTCCGCGATTATGAGTAAGCAGGTCCATTTTATTTATTTCCCAGAGACAAATTTGAGTGTGACTTTCTGTCCTATCTTTCTCTTCCGAGGTGATCTTGGCCGGGTTTTCCCGACATCATCAAGCAGTGCGAGAAAAGGTGGTCGACTTCTCCGTCCTCCCGTTCAATTCACTGCGCCTTTTTTAACCTCAAACGCAGCGTTTCCGTGGTATCTCCCTCAGGTTTTGGCGCCACAGGGCACCACCCGCAGTTGAAGCTGTGTCTGAGATTGTCGCTGCCAGTTACAGCTAAGTTTGGCCTCCATCTTTGCACTGGCGTATACAGGCGATTGTCGCTTTCCAGCGCTTTGGGCCTGGTCTATCACGGGAAACGAGTAGGCTGCAATTAGACGTCGGTCACAGTTACAAGGAACGAGACCCATCACATTCAAGTCCATCTCATCAGTTCCTTTCTCTTCTCTTATCTTATGGTGTCTCGATCTCTGGCGTCCGCGGGGCTGCATCTCACCATCACCCTGCCTTTAGATTTCCAACATTGTGTCATCTTTGCAACGGTAAAGATACCGCACCCGATCGATAGCGCACAGCAACAGCATCGCCGCCTCTCTAGGATTGTCACACATGGGGCACACCTTCGACCACTTCAGCCCGTCCCTGTCACAATTACTTGCATCAATCGATCCCTTCCTTGCAACCTTAGAAGCGTTCTCGCTGAGGTTTGGCGGAAACCTAATCAATATACAGCTCAGCGGCACGGTCACCAGTTAGTGTCCCGGGCAGTCCCCCATTTCATTCCGCAGTTCTTCTCTCGCACGATGCTCGCTATATGTGTACCGCAAATCGTGGGGAGTGTGCCATGACATATTCATAACGGAAATCTATCTTTCGCAGAGGAGGTCGGGACCAAACACAAAAGTGTCCGTGCCATCGGTTCGGACAATATTGGCTCACTGCACAGCAACAATGATGGTTGTCCAAGGCTGTACATACGTACCATCTGGCGTGTGGGCTCGAGGGCCCCGACAGATCATCGTACGCCAGTCGTGAACCCCCAGTAAGGATCCTGCGATTGAGTGGCGACTGCACCGAATGCCCATTGGGTCGCACTGTGATTAAATGAAAGTTGGGTGCCAGCGTGACCACGACGGCGCCACAAACTTGAAATGGCCGTTGTAGCCCCCTCAGATGTCTGCACTGGTAATGTGATGTTGGGCAGCTTCTCTCCCCCTCAAAATTCGTTGCAGTGGTTCTTTGCTCCGCTTTCCTGTATTTCCATCGTGATCAGGCGGGGCACTTCATGCTTCTCCAAGCGATGCACCTGCTTGCACGCATCCGACCTGTCAGTCTGTCAGTCCGCGTCTCTTCTTCGCCGCAATGGCCCCACTCCCAACGCCCAAGGATCTGAGCGATTTCGGGCTCGATGTTTCACCCTAGGGAATATATGCCACTTCCTAAGTCAGGTACAACGTGGCCCAGAGCAGTCTCAGAGACAACCATAATTGTGCGACACGAGGATGGCAGAGACGTTTTGGCGGGACGGCGTCCCAAACCTTCTTCGCAATTCTGAAAAGTTACCGGAGAGTTGTGACACGACATCAATGCATCATCGTACATACGTATTCTTTTGGAGGCGATACATACTTATGTATGTCCCTACAATCATATGCTATTCTTTCATTGATGCGTACTGGGCACCGCATCAAGAGTAAAATGAAACTTGATTCCGCGCTTTGGATGAGGTCAGGCCAGGTGGATTCTTTCACGAGGGTTGACGTCGGAGCTCCACGTATTTTTCCCATCTCTGAAAAGCACCATGTGTGTGCGTTGCATGACAACTGTACCTTTTTTTTCCTAATCGAATGCTTCCGCGGATGCAGGTTTGAGCGAGGAGAAAAAAATACTGTACGGGGGCTTTGACGCGTTTATAGATCCGACGCGGGCAGATTCGAGGTGCAGAGGGGGGCAGACGCTGGGATACCAGCACGGAGGCGGTCGGCACTAGGGGATGCTGGGAGTGACAGTGTCAGACCTACGTTACAGGGTCGTCGCCTCCGGCCGCGAGGAGCACCAAGTCGGAGGATCGACACAGGGTCATCGATCGCTGCACGTTGTTCGATTTCATTTGCGCCTTTTAGTGGAAAGGTGGCGTGCTGCCGCCGCATCATACCACTCGCACTGCCAGTGCTCGGTCACACAGCGCATGCGCTGTCAGGGGCAGGTAGCAGTGGGTGACCAGAGGGACATAGCTCTGGAGTGGCACCCAAGGACCATTTGGATATGCTTGCTGTGTAGCCACCGAAAATTAATTGCACGAGCGACAACGGGTTAGCTAGGCGCTCGGTGGCGGAAGCCCCGGACCGTGCTTGTCCCGAAGAGAGGGCATGGGGACAATCCTAACGGGGAGGGGTGAAACACAAGAGCGACGGATATAGCGGGATACTGTACGACATATCAACGATATAATATGCTGCTAGCCAAAATGATCTATAAGTAAACGACCGTAAGCCCGGATCAGTATCAGCCATGGATTAGCGGGTCACCAGCAGTAGAATATGGTAACCGACGCTGACTGATCGTCATTCGAACCACTAAGCACACGAGTTCGGCAGGTCTGAGCATCCCCGCGCTTGAAAATTATCACACCAGGTAGTTGGCAAATGGCCCACCTCCGGCTATACCGGCTATGTGGTGAGCCGTAGTCGGCTATTGCACCAACAGCAAAGCACTTCAAAATAGAATGCGCGCATGCTTAGTGGCTCACCGGGTTCAAGGATTATATCATGAGACACACCTTAGTGAAGCCAGAATGCCCGAGCTTGATTGAACGGCCAAACGTATCGATAGTCAGTTTACAGCTTGAGATAGTAGGAACACAAAAACCCTCCCACTGGTTGGTGCGAATTGTCGCACAAGAAGTCAGACGTACTTGTACTGAGCCGATGTACCCCCGAGCGGAAAATTAATGGTTGAAACTTTGATAAGAGTG
>JBBPOD010000519.1:0-17618 GCA_038091255.1 Tylopilus intermedius | reverse complement strand
CGTGAATATCTGTGGCGCATAGTAGCCGACCGAGTTTTGACCGCTCCATTGTTGCAAGAGAAAGATGACAAAGGCGATCACGAATCGGATAAAGTTGCCCTTTCCAAAGAAAGCGTCCTTGACGCCTAGCCCCCGACCGTGACGTGACTCACGTTCTTCAGTGATAGCGGCTTCAATTTCGGCCATTTCATGCCTGACGGAGGGCGAATCATACGGCTCTCTGCGAAGGTACGCAAGCTTATGGATTGCCTCCTCTATCCGGCCCTTGGACGCCAACCAACGGGGCGATTCCTGGAGAGAGATATTGATGCCGGATTTATAGAAAGAGAGTTCTGGTTTACCTTGACTGTGAGCAATCCAAGACACATCAACCCAGCAGGCACGAGTTGGAAACCAAACGGAATTTGCCACACGTCAGGACTATTGGCCACATGTAATCCGACGCCGACTACTAGTAGACGGGCAGACGTTAGAATACGAGGTGAATTGTAGCGACAACATACGATTGATAAAGTAGGAGATCATGACGCCAATCCCCACCATGATTTGGAACAAGCCCCTGATGCGGCCACGAGCGTCCTTGGGCGAACATTCGGAGACATACGCAGGTGCGACGGCAGAGATGCCCCCGATGCCAACGCCAGAGACGACGCGTCCGCCATAGATGTAGCCAATTCCACGGCTACCGCCAGCCACCGTGGTCAGGATCTGAGCACGTGAGACCGTCAATGTGAAAAAAAATTAGCCGTTGGCAAGCTCCACTCACGGCACCAACACAAAATACGAGGGTGAAAGCAACGAGCGTCCATCGACGTCCGATGAGTGCTGGGGACAATGTGAGTGGAAGCGCACGAGACGGGTCGGGTCGTCTACCTGAGATAGGTGCACTTCCGAGGGCACCAAAAAAGGCACCTGCTTGGAGAACGGAGACGACGTTGGAGGAAACGGCCACGCTCTTGCCCTTGTCGACGGTGCCACTGGCAGTGATGATGCCAAACTGTTTCTCAAAGTAGGTCTGGGTCACGGCACCGCCGGCAACACCTCTAGGAAGGGAGTGAGAGGGTATTTTTGACGCGGGGGTGAGACGCATGTATCATAACCAAAGAGGACGATACCCCAGTAGGAGATAAAGGCGAGCCCTAGTATGGTCGGGGATAAGAAAGAACAAGGCGGTGCAAGAGAAGACGCGCACAATAAACTCGGATGTTCTTGAAGTTGAAGAAGGATGGCATGGCAAGGGAGCGAGGACGGATCCAAATAAATTGGATCGCGACAAACTGCCCTTATATGATGGTGAGTAGGACTGTCCCATGGAGAACGTTGATGTGAAGAGGCGGAGACCAGCGGGCCGGCGCATGGACAGGCACACTCGCAGCGTCAGCAGTGTCACCCGATCAGACTTCGGTCACAGGGCAGAAGACCGTCGGCAATTCCCAGGCACGTCTACGAAAGATTACATTCTCCGATAAGTTTTGTATTCGTGTCATTGACATCGTTCATTGTCAATCATGGTCAGTAAAATCAAACCACAAAATGGAGACGGGCCGGGGAGGGCTGAAATGGATGCACGAAACCTGGGTTACAGATTAAGCGAAGGATGCGGTTGTCGGTGCATGATTGCTCAGCTTGTCCTGTTTCCGGTAATTTCAAACGGGGTAGATCTGAGATGAGATGACCAATTACGGTGGACAGGTTTCCTTATTACCCGCCCGTTCCAGTCGACGCAAGTTACTTTCCCCAAACGCGATGATGATCGACGACGACTCGTGGTCTGCAACCTTCAAGCCACCCCAGAACGAATCTCCAGAACAACGTCGTGATCGCATCGCTCGCCAACAAGAAGCCGCCCGAGTTTCACAGGAAATCGACGATGCAATCGAAAAGTCCAGGAAGCAGTTCGAGAAACGAAAAAAGGCCATCAAGGTCCTCCTCCTCGGTCCGTCGACTCCTCTTGTCCTCTCCCCTCGCTCACCTCATTCACAGGCCAGGCCGAGTCCGGCAAGTCCACCATGCTCAGAAGTACGTCTCCCTCTTCCCCCTCTCCTTTCCTCCTGATCCCCTTCAGACTTTCAGCTCGCATTTCATCCCGACTACTTTCGTTGCGAACTTCCTGTTTGGAAAATTATCATTCAACTCAACCTCATCGGGTCCGCATATCCCACCCTTTTCACCTCTCTCTCCTGATTCTTCCCCCAGTTCTGTCAAGCGACTGCTAGCCATCATCGAAGACGAGCTCGACGCCATGTCGTCTTCCTCTACCTCCTCCCGTTCCAGTCTTCGTGCCAGCGCCTCTCCTCCGAGCTTACCCACGTCCCTTAACGACCAGTCTGCCGCCGGTTCTTCACACCCGCGCTCAGGCACCTCCAGTCGTCCGTCATCCTCTTCCAGACATGTTTCCCCCTTGCCAAGACATACCCCCATCGATCTCAAACTCGACCCCACTGACCCTCCCCTGACCCATGCTCACTCCGCTCTCCGTCTCCGTCTCCTTCCTCTCCTCAGCGTAGAGACACATCTCGCTCGTCAACTCCTCCCAGAGTTTGGCGGAGAAGTCCCACCCCTCCCCACATCCTCGGGTTGGACAAAGTGGGCCTCCGGCTCAGGCGACCATTCCACCCGCCCCTTTCGCTCCGGCAACGCAGAGATCTGTGTCCGTGCAGGTGGCGCTTGGAAGTCTATTTTGGAGCGTGTCACTGGGACGCTCCATAGCACCTCCGATGCACCCCATGACAGTCCCCCAAGCGAACGGCTGGCTCAGCACATCGAGCCTCGCTCCCCTTCTCTCTCTGGAAGATTCCCCCGCAGCTCGCGGCCTCATCCCTCAGATCCAACGCCCGTCCTCGAGGCGCTCGCGCCCGATATCCACACTCTCTGGACTGATCCCGCCGTAAAGGCCGTTTTGAAGCGCAGGGGTGTCCAGCTGGAGCACAGTGCCGGCTTCTTTTTGAACGATGTCTTGAGAATCGGAAAACCAGGCTGGCAACCCGACATAGGTATGCACCCTGGCACTGCTTGTCGCATTTGTTCTCACGCGCCTCGCAGATGACATCGTACGCGCCAGACTAAGAACGTTCGGAGTGGAAGAACATCGATTCTCAGTCGACGATGGTACGGGTCCTTGATCATCTTCGGTTTCCGTCGCTCATTTCGACGACTAGGTTCGGAATGGTACATTTATGACGTGGGTGGTAGCCGTGGGTCTAGGCATCAATGGGTTCCTTATTTCGATGACGGTGCGTTGATCCCAATGCGTCTGACAGTCCTCTGATTCGTACGTCTAGTTCAAGCGATTATATTCCTCGCACCGCTTGTGTTTAACCAGATGCTGGATGAAGACAGAAAGATCAACCGTCTGGTGCGTCCCCGTGTTTAGTCTTGTTGGGTGTCGCTCACTCCTTCCTAGGAGGACTCGCTCCACCTATGGAAAGAGGTCTGCTCAAATCCTCTCCTCGCACGCGCCAACATCATTCTGTTTCTGAATAAAATGGACATTGTTGAGTCAACGCTCAAGGCCGGTGTGCGGGTACAGGCCTATGTTCCTACGTATGGCTCAAACCCCAATGATGTGGATCACGTCGTGAAATGTATGTGGGATCACTCGGAGCTTACCACCTTCGCTAACGGTTTTGTCAGACTTTCGCGACAAGTTTCGCGCATACCATGTGTGTCATCATCCATTCTTTCGTTTCGATGGTCGTGGCACGTGCTAATGGCATCTCGACAGAGACGCTTGTCGCCAAAGCAACGCACTTTTTTTTGTCACGAAACGTCTGCCATCGTACGTGTTCCGCTCCCCCCGCAGTTTGTTTCGACCCAACCGATCCTGTAGGATACGAAGGCCACTCAGGCTGTTCTCACTGACGTTCGAGAAGGCATCCTAAGGAACCATCTCGAAAGACTCAACGTTATTTAACGACAGTGCATGCCCTGATATTGGATTCTAATATTTATGCTTCAGTATTATCCCAGGTTTGCATGGCCATTTTGGGCAGGCATGGGGTTTTATCTCGTTCATCATATTTACGCACTCTTGTTTACACTAGATGGTATAGTTAATGACCTCGTTTTTTGCTACTATGTATCTGTAGATCGGACGTATAGCCACTTAATAGACGTTCATACCTCGTTCGGATGCATCGTTCAACCGCTTGATATTATTGTGGCTTCCCGTGAGTGATATTGCAACGCACAGAAACGGATGGACCCCTATATGCCTTCGTGTGTCTCGGAGCGGGACGAGGAAAGCAATGATGACACATTGTATTTGTTTTTTTTCGTTTTTTGTGGGGCATGTCGATGTCGATATCGATAGGCTTGGCGGTGTGGGTGATCGTCACGCCGGTCCCGAGGGCAGCGCCACGCTGACCAGCGTTGCCACACGTCAGCCACAATCTGGGGTATGCGGGTCACGGTCGGGCCCTCCGAGGGTGTCCTAGCTTTATGCCGGTTACAGTGTATGTAGACCGTCACTGCATACATTACCTATGACGAGTCGGAGCCCATGCGGCCCAGGCCCCAACCAGAGTCTGACTGCGACGCTGTCCAGTTCGAGATCGCGTCATTGGCCGATCGCACAGAGCCGGCGGGACAAACCTTGAAGCGGCCGTCGGTACTTCGATCACCGCAATGACTGGCTTGGCACGTTTAATTTGCTCAGCGCGTTGCCGCATCAGCTTGCTGCCTAATCCACCTTGCGAAGACGCTGACCGAGGGGCGTGATTTGGCATCGCGGTGGTCAACGAAACCCCTGGAGAGGCACGACGTGAACGGTTTACACCGTCCGGGCTGGGCTGAGATCGACGCTGCCCAGCAGGCCCGGCGCCCCTACACTCATAGTGTAGCGTTTTCGGATACAAGTGGATCGTGGTTGGTTGCAAATAATGCACACAGCCACGCCCTGTACCAGGCAGATTCGTCAGCATTACGAAGGATCCGAGCCGACGAGCTCGGCACCGTGGACCGCATGTCAGAGTTCGCCCAAAAGGGGTGTAGCTACACAGGAAAAGTGTACCCCTAACCCTAACCCTAGTGTATAATTCGGAGGCTCTGCCGTTTTGCGGGGCCGCCGAGGCGGAGTTTAAATATTGGTCGGTTCCGGCCCGCGGACCCTCGGACCCATTGTGTACGAAGGTTTGAATAAGTCAGCCGACGTTGTTGCCAGTGTTACCGGACAACTTGAAATACACGCCAGAAACGAACCATGCGTACATTTCAATTTCAACCATCTTGTGCGAATAATACGCGTTATGCATACACGAAACCAATACACTCGTTTCCTATTCTTACACACTTCGACAGACGAGCCCTTTACTGAACCTTTTGCAACTTCCAGACCTGGTTTTGACCACCCCAGCGTCCCCAAAGCTCGATCGGGGTACCAGGCGTCGAATTCCCATGATCAGAGAGGTCGGCACAATAGTTGGGGTCGTTCGCCGGCAAGAGTCTACCTCTCATGGGTCAGCGCAACCACGCCGATGCCAACGGTGACACGACAACACACCTCACGCCGCTATCGACGCCTTGTTCGTCGTCGACGCGCCACGCGAACGGAGAGCCCGTCGCGATCAATTTCTGGCCGTCACGCGGGTCACCCTCGGGCGCGAGGAACTGCCCACTCCCTGCCGATTTGAGGTAGAACGTCCGATCGCCGCCCGCCTTTTGGAAGATCCACTGGTAATACCCATCGCGCTCAGCGATCCGATCGGGCCCCGAGAAAAGGCAGGAAAAGCGGATCAACCTACCGTTTGGTTGGGTCCTTGGTGGTATCCGTAGCCGATGACTGGTGCGCATGGTCCGGCGTGAGATGATAGCGCACGGGGATGCAAGAGGAAAGACGTACTGGAGCGGTTGTCGCCGCCAGAAAGGTCCATGCAGGTACCTCCCTTGAGGTTGGTGAGGCTGTAGATGCCGTTGTCTTGAATGCAGGCCATGATCTCGTTCAGAGGAGGTGACGAATCCTGGGAGAAGAAGGAAGAGAGGGGCCGCTCGTAAGGCGGTCTTTAATATTGCTTGTGGTAGGTCCGTGACGTCTTCAATCAATTGAATGGGTGGCGCGGTGACGTTTGGCTGCGCCCCCTATCGATTAATCGATTACTATTCATTCACTTGATAGGGGGCCTTCAGCCGTGAAACCAATCGACTCATTACTGATATCCCTCGTCATGACCCGCACCTCGTTTTGCGAAATCCAACGATGCGTATTATAGGTATACAGTATCCAGATGCATAAGAGGATATCTCAATGAAAGATTTGTTTTTAAGACGTTTTACCAGCTGGAACGTGTTATGTTCCTTCGACTCCGATGATCGTGCCATCCATACTGCTTTCCCTAGGGAAAAGAGAAAGAGAGAGAAAAAGAGCGTGTCCCAGTCGAGAAAACACACATACACGGTTTACACGAGGGCTTTGCACAGCATACTCTCTAGCCTGCAGTACTCGGGAACGATGGCCGCATACGTCATGAACGCGTCCACGTCCGCTTCCGCCACTTTGGCCAGCCCGATCTGGGCCTCCGAGTCTGCAGTCGGCATCGCCGTGACGGGGGTAAGACTGGTCGTCTGTGGCGTGGCCGCAGCCCCGTTTGCCCCAGGGCTCGCTCCGCCACCAAGATCGGGCGTCGTGAACGCCGTCGAAGGCGCACCTGAGCCTGCGCTCGTGGTGGTATCCGCGGTCGACCCCGTGAGCGTCCGCATCCGCCCAATGTCCCGCCCAAGATCTCGATCAGCAAAGCCGCCCGCAAATACTGACGCGCTCAGCATCCCACCGCTTCGCTCCATCTCCTCCACTTCGTCTTCCTCCTCCTCAACAACGATGGAGGAGCCGAGATTCGACCGTGGGTGCCCGAACGGCGTGCTAGTACCACTGTTAGCACCGCTGCCACCGTTGCCTCCCAGAGGGCCATTCACGTTGGTGCGCAAGGGTGTACCACCAGAACCAACCCACCGCTTTCCATGCAGCCTTCGTATCTCGTCCTCAAACCCGCCGAGTCCTCGACCAGTTCCAGAACTACCCGCGGCAGAGCTACGCTCTTTGCCCCAGATCCAGCGTGCAAAGTACGCCCCACCGAGAGACGCTCGACTGGGGAAACCAGCTGCAGGCGCATTGCGATGTGGAACGACTTGGGCAGCATCCACCTGCGAGTTAGGCATGAACACCGGTGCGTTGAAGACATCTCCAACCAAATTGGCAACGGAGGGAAAGTTGGCTGCCGCACCGGTGACCAACATTCGCGCTGGCAAGGGTGCGTAGTCATACGGATCGAACGGAAGTCCCAGACTTGTAGCACGGCTGCTTGGTGCAGATGTCGCAATGGGACTCGGTCCGGGAGTTTGCACGTTCCCACGATTACGGTTGGTGTTGGACCCGAGTACGCCAGTTGATATCATCCGGGACCATCGGACACGGAAAGAGAGGACTTGGCTTTCAAGAAGACACCGTGGATTTGCGCGCAGATCCCTGAATTCGTTAACTTTGATGCCCGTTTCGAAGCGGTAGATGCCCTTCACGTGGGAGAGCGGGTAGCTATCGCCCTGCAATAACCAAAAGCTGAAAAGCTTGTCGTCGAGCCTGCGTGCAAAATGGCTGTAGTTCGGAATCGACACTAAATAGTGGCCACGTACCCGATAGAGCCACCAGGCGGAACGATGGCGACTAGTCGATCGAAAGCACTCCAGCTCTTGGTGTACATGTCTCGAACCAAGGCACGAGGAACATCGGCGTTTCTAAAACGGACATGTTAAGTGGCCAGAAGGCGGTCAACAAGCAAAGATTTACCTGCTTGTCAGCATGGCGATGTATCTCCGCTTTTCTCCGGCATCTTGTGCTGGGTGTGGAAATAGATTGTAAAGGCGTGTGGGAAGATAGTGTTGTGCAGGTGTCAAAAGGGTATCCATGGGTCCAAACGATAGTACAGCATCTCCAGGCGACGGACAAAGAGAAAGATATCCAGCAAGATAATCAGACGTAAATGGTGTGACGACGGTATCTGCGGGGAGAATTTAGATTGGCCGCAGGAATCATGCGAAGTACGTACCAGATTCAAAGCCATATCTCTCGCTGAGATACCGCGATACGTTCGCAATTTTTCTACCATTCGCCGAGTCGACCTCGCCAAGCCATCCTCGGATCCTCCGTCCCTCCTCTCGACTGCCACCGACGATCTCCAGGACACCTTCATCCCAGTGTCCCTGGGCAGGACTGCCCTGACCACTGGTATGGGCCCACATGCCGGTCGCGCAGGCTTCTGCCTCGCCCATGTTCACCCACTCGCCCACGATCATGCTGGCGAGGAACGCGCTTGCGAGTTGCACCTTGCCCGTACGTGCCCACACGTCGGATGTCCAAGACTCCCGGATGCGAAGGAGCTGAGCTGCGAGGATCGACGCGTGGGCGCACGTACCGACGCGGGCAGCCATGATATCAGGCCCTCCGAGAAGGGCTTCGAGTGCCAGGGCATGGGTATGCGCGGAAGTGTCTTGAGCGACGGGAGTATTGGCTAGAGAGAACGTGTTAGGAGGAAGCTGGGAGTGCAGTGGAAGTCGTGGGTCCAACGCGGGGAAGGATGGGATTGGGGTTGATTTCCACCAGACGACGGCGTGCTGCATACGATGAGTCAGAAGATGGGAGAACCGAGGAGCCCGTGACGACGCACCTGAGCACAACCGCCAATAGATTTTATTCTTGTGACGTCGTAGTTTCTGGTCAGCTTTTCGAGGATAAAGTCTAGTAAGTTGGCGGCACGTGCCGAATAAGGTTACGATCGAGGGAATTATAAAGAAGTCCAAATTAGTAAATCGTTGATATCTGAAAATTTGATTCCGCGAGCGGACGCACCTAGGGCCTTGACCCACATGTCGACGGGAGTCGTGAATGCATCCCCTGGCGTCGTGAATATACCACCCTGGGTCCTGATGAAAAGTTAGAACTACTTGATACGCGAGCAGGGACGGTTTTTTTTACAGGGCGTGTGGATGCACAGGTACGGTGGGGAGAAGCAGGGTGAAAGGAAGAACACTCACTGATATTCAGATAGTTCGGAATCAAAGTCTACAGACTCCACCCCCACGAGCTCCAGGCTCTCGTCGACGATCGATGCGCGGAGCTGATCGGTGGCTAGTTCGAGACCGAGAAAAAGAGGTTGACCCGCCTTGGGTCCCGGGGCCATGTTTTTCAGATGTAGAATGGGTCACAGGGCCGATCTTGTCGATGCAATGCAGATATTAGATGGTATCGGGTATAGACAGAGCGATGAAAAGGCGCGAGAGCAGAGTGAAAAAGAGACAGCAGCAGGTCGAGTTAGCGAGACAGGTTGGTCGTGGTTGTCCTGACGGTCGTGACGAGGAAGAGACAAGAAGAACGAGAACAAGAAGAGAACGGGACAAGACTTGGTTTCTAAATTCTCACCACCAAACCAACTCCAGTCCTCCAAATTACATTTCTTCCCACGCTACTACACATAAGAATCATTCGCACCTCGTTCAGTTCGTGCGCGAGCTTGACTACGTCGTTCTGTACATACATCCAATGGTTAACCAAGTACTTGCAGATCGACACGACACTCACCGCCTCCCGAGTAATCTTGGCAGCTGGATCACGACTGTCACCACATTACCCTACAATCAGGTCGTCAGGCAAGTTATGGATAAACCGGAACATGTACATACCTTTTTGGTCGTCACCTCGGCAGTCTCCCCTCCGAAGACTACTCACGATATCTCGTCTCCTTTTTCCAGCTTGTTTGAATTTCGAGTTCAGGCCAAAGGCTCATGTTTCTTTGGTTTTGTATAGTACAGCGAATCCACAACCTCATCAACATAATCATGTGTACAAATTAGGAAAGTCCAAAAAGCATGCAAGTCCAAGGAAGGTAAGCAGAGAATCAGTGTTGGTCCAAGAGGTTGTCAATCACGCAATGTTAACGTTCCTTAGCCACTCCCTGCATTCGGTCAGTGCCGTCTACGAGCCACTGTCAGCTAATGTCGGCTCAAGAACAATACGATGTACCTCGGAAAGACAAAGCGCATCTCGAATGTCTGGAATCACGTCGTCCCTCACCACAACCTCGCTTTCTTCGAAGCGCTGACTCCACCATATTTCCTTGATGGCGTCGAGTTCACCCATAGTGATGGGAGGGGCGGATGAGACCTTGCACATGCAGTGTCTCTCATCCGCTGCTGTCACGTAATGAGTTGCTAGGGCGAAACTGAGGCCTTCCACGAGCGCCGCGGCTGTCAGTAAGGTAACTGGGTACTGCATCATGTCGGGTTCTACACAATGCAACCCAAGTTCAGACACTGGTGCATCGCCGGGATGAATGCTTACCAAGAAGGCACTTGTACAACGTATCCCAGGTCGCCTCTTGGACGACTTGCCAACCAACTGGGGTTGCCACACTACGCAGGGTAGGCAACGCATTCCACAGCTCGTCCAAGACATCTTGTGGCGTGCATGTTCCTAGCCGAAACTGGAGGGCATACAACACTTCAAGTTCTGTGAGCTATATCACGTAGGATCAGCACTGGTATCAGCTAGGATCACCGATGACTCACTTCAAGTGTCTTTTTGGACGTTGGATGGGGTGCCAAGGCCAGAAAAGCGGAAGCCCACACTGGGCGAAGTGGTCGCAGACAGTCACGATGAAGCTAACCACCAGTCAGCCTGCTTTTCATTGTAAATCGAATCAGTGTATACCTTCACACTCAGGGTGATGCATGTGACCGCGAAGTCCCAGATGCTGTTCTCGTACATAAGATAGTCAGACGATCCCAGTTCGCGACAGTCGCATTCGTGCACCTCTCTCCAGTATCTGACTTTTGCAGGTTGCAGAAAATACCTATGGAATAAATGTGCCGCGTGAAATCGTGTGTGAGGCACGTTCATGAGCTGGTCGTAAAGATTTTCGTCGTCGCGACATCTCCGATCTGCGCCAGCCGTTGATGTTGGTTTTTTCGGGACTTTCTAAATTCAGAACAAAGTTTGCATTAGATCGATCCACTCGAACGTTGACCGAACCTCGAGTATCCATCCTGTAATCTCCTTGCGAAATTCGTTCGTGATACCGAATGAGTCGGCCCACATGTCCCGATTGGCCACCCGGTCCTCCGCAGTGATGATCCCCAAGCCCAGGCCGGTCATTGAGTCTTCACTATCTTGTGACTCTGTCGCGGAGTACGTAGACGAGCCTGAGTCGGACCCATCATCGCTCTGTCGTCGCGCAAAGGACGGATCGTTCGGACACAAAGCTTTCAACAGCTCCAAGCGTTTCTCGTCGTGGATATGTAAGCCGTCCCTTTCGCGCTCTGAGCGTTCCCGAAGGAGAAGCGCCTTGATACGGTCAAGTGCTTCGTCTTCAGGACCGCGCACAACCGTGGGCGTGACGTCCGAGTCTGAATCTGGAGGTGGTGAGGGCGGTGCGATGATAGGCACGGGAGGAATCTTGGCGATTTCGAAGGATCTGTGACGGTATACCGGAGGCGTGCGAGCAAGAGGGTTCGCTTTTGCCCTTGCGTAGTCCACGGAATCGGGGATCGGGGTGCTTGGAATTGTTGGAGGGCCAACATCTCTATCGTAAGGCGGAGAAGCCGAGGTCGGTGTTATCGGTTTCGGAGAGTAAATTGGAGTGTAATAATAATGATGCGAATCCTGAGAGAGGGAGACGCATTGCGATAGTGCCCTCTTGAATGAATCACAGCTAAAGGACGTACCTGGATATTTTCTACGCATGTCGGTTTTTCGGGGGATTCAAAGACTTTCGAATTCAACGATTCTGTGCGTCGTAACCTTGCAGGCAAGTTTGTGGCTTGGTACCCGGATTCTGCACGCGAATTATTCGCAAATGAAACGGACCAATCGAACTTTGCTTTCTTGGATTCCGGGGGAGATTCGACAGACTCGGAGGAGCGGCGTCGTTTGAGGGAACCGTCGACCTTGGCCTGCGCCACGCTGGGAACGGAAGCGATGGATGTCCTACCAGAGGGCAGCCTTGCGGAGCCAACCTCGTCTTTGTTTTTTTTGTTGGCATTCGTAGCATCGCAGGGCCTTTCGTTCTCGGAGCCAAGTGATGAGGGGGGGTTCCGTGGCGCCAAGTCGGAGCTGAGAAGGCCAGAGCAAACGAGACTCTTTCGGCAGGAAGTACTGAGTTTCCGCACAAGGTTCGTTCCGTCGCACCCTTCGAGTTTCCTTGGAGGTTGGTCCGTTCGTTCGACTTTGGTTGCTATTTGAGGTACCACGCCGCATACATCTTGTACGTCGGCCAAAACTGGGCGTTTTATAGCCGCAGACGGACGATCATCGAGGGATTCTTGACCGGTGCTGTCGGAAAGCATCGACTCGGGGAGAGCGCTCTCGGACGGGTTCGCAGAGGGGGGGATGAAGGTAGCCATTGAAATGGTAGGGAGGCAGAAGGACACGTTCGAATCCACAGGAGTCTTAAGTGGAGCTTTGGCCTTCCATTGTCCATTGCCAAGCAAGCGACCAAATTCGGGACGGTCCACACTTGAGCTTGGGTGGCCCTCGCGGAGTGACATCAGCATGGCCGGGTCCAACGAAAACGGTGAAGAGTCCACGCCGACAGACGGGGAGGAAGACTCCGGGGGCGGCATCGTGCCCGGTGAATCCCATGGTTCCGAGTCGTTGTAGTCACTATTCTTTGCAGTGCTCACCGCGTATGGCTGCTGGGACCCACCTCCGAGATATTGGGCTATTACATCTATTTCGAGGCCCTTATTTTCGAAGGGGTCCGTAAGGAGAGAGTTCCTCTCGATTGCATAAAACGCCAGTTCGTCGAAATTTGTTGGTTTTTCGTGACCATCGAAGGCACAAAAGGACCCTTGAGATAGGGATTTCGACCAAGGGGAGTTGGATGCGCAACCGCAGTCAGAGATCAATATGGAACAGAGCCAGCAGACGTCCTCGTCGCAGATATCCATCGGAGAACCAAGCCAGAGAAGAAACAAGGGACGTGCTCAGGGGGACTTTGATGACTACCTCAAATGGAAGGGGTGGTGGCGGTGTTCAGACCAGGCAGAGCTTGTCTGCTCATTGTATTCAGCGCTCACTACGAAGAAAAAAAACATTGGGTATAATCTACAGCCCATAGCCGTTGATATACGGAGTGTTTACCGCCTTGCCAAGCTCACCACCGCTCGTTCGCAAACCTGACCAATCCCAATTGCCTGAAGAAATCATTCATCTATTGAGAACTTGAATGAACGAAAACATACCAGTACAGGAACCTTCGCCGCAATTCAAGGCAACCGTTTGAGCATTTTTTGCGACGCTAATCTCAGTTGGGTCTGAAACAAAGCTGATATCCTGTTAAAACATATAATTAGCACCAACTCTGTTCTTGACAAAAGCTACTCACGGATATGATGACGCCATTTCCAGGGGTTCCTAGAGTTTTCGGGTAACTCTGAGTGATCAACACACCATATGAGGTACAGTTTTTCGCAGTATTGTCCTAATAATACGCGGTGAGTGTGACTCATGGGTAATTCGCCGGATCTGCGCACAGAGTAGGTTATATTTGCGACCCGACCGTCAGTCGCAGTTTGGTCAGTCTTGATGCGGAATGCTTGCGCACTATGGGTTGTTCATTCGGTCAAATAGCTTTATTTAGTTATTCTCAGGGATAGTACCTGTTAATGACGGTGTTGCCCCGAAATATGACACCTTCAACGACACCGCCGGAGGAGATGGAACCCTGTGGTTTCGTATCATGAGCATATATGCGTTTTATAATTGAACAAGACCACGGACGATGGATATACCGTGACCGCTATCGCAAAAGTTGTCTTCAAATACGATATTCTGCCCTCTGTTTATCGTCATGCAATCATCCTGAATAAAAAGTCAATCAATAAGCGTATCAAAACACGAAAGTAACCATGACTACCTGGTTAATCACAGCGCTGTGATAACCTGTCAGTGGTGCGTAGAACTGAGTAAATGGGGATATTTACCAGTTCCTGATGACAATGTCGTTTCCGCAAACGTCAAAACCGTCAGTGTTGTGACCTTTGGGTTAAATTAATTCTCAGATTCTTCCGTATACTGGTGGGTACCCATTACCTGCGGGGTGCCCATCACTCTTATCATTTGGATAATTTCCTTGACCTTTACATCCAATGCTGAGAAAGTGTGAGGCACGACCTACAAGATTGACTTACTGTTATCAACAGTGACACCACTGACAAGCAGTGGATCCGGGCCAGGATTGCTCAAAGCGAAGCACCTTTCTGGGGAATTAACGACGTAAACATCCTGCGTCACGTGAGGTCACGGCGGTCAGTCGTAACATAACACAATGTAGTAAGAATCTACATACAGACAATGTTCCCGACATCTCGATGCTATCGTATAAGGTTAGAGATGAAGGAATTTTAGTGAAACGTATGCACCTCATCATAGGATCAGGTTTTATGGTGCCGCCACTGCTGCCTTTGCCATCCTGCAAAGGGTCAGACATCGCCACAGCATGCAATCATCGTAGCGAAAATTACCCAGTAAAATGGTCCACCGCCATCCCAAATATGTTTATTTCCGTTGACTGTTAGTACGCCCTTAGAATAAAGCTGAAAGCATATTCGATGCAAGCTCACATGTGATGTCTTCCCCCCTGCCACCGATAACTCGAGGTCAATAAACTGTACCGATCAAATGAGCTCCACGCACTTGAGCTCCAACAAGGGACCAGGCCAGCTCGCGTTACCAAACTGGATCTTTCCCACTAAGGAGATGATCGGCCTGAGCGCAGCCAGTCACAGGAACGGGTGAGTTACTCACAAACGTTGACAGTTGTGCCTTGCAGCAAGTTGAGGCAGAACTTCTCTCCAGCTGGCACAGTGAATGCATTGATGTTCACGGTCGCGCACTTGACTGCAGTGCTCACGTCACTCAGTGACGAGATTGTCCCAACACAGTTGCTAGCAGACGTTGCCTGCGACACCGCTTTGACCAAAGTAAAGAACGAAACAAGGAGTGGAAGCATCCTAAAGAGAGTTGAACGCCAGAAATCGATGCTTGTGGGTACCTGGATGGATCATCAATTCATCGTACGTACTTGCCCTTTTATGCATGTGTTCATCTCGGGAGCACAGCGATCCCACTGGCACGGAAACGTCAAGTTACCATGAGGGAAGCAACAGTGACACTATCTGAAACGAGACAGTGCGGACGTTGCGCAGCAAGCCATCGCGGGACGACGAGGGATGGTGAAACTGCTGATGAAACTCGGTTGGTGGGGATGCACGCGCCACTCAATGTGTAGAAACCTGCTTTCTTTTTAGAACCCGCGAGAGATGCTTGTAACGAATTGACAGAACCCCAGCTTTCCATAGAAACTGGAGGGTAAGGTGGTGACGGTACCCAAATGTTTTCATCTACCCTGGCCTAAGTTAGGATGGATGGATCGTCTGGTCTCGAAGCGATCGACAACCCAACGACACAAGCAGAGGACCATGCAAAATGAATGCCATGCAAAATTCCACAATACGATGCTTGCAGCAACCCCATTGGATAGCTTTGCAGAGTTTGAGACCGGTCTCGAGTGTCGAAAGAGTGTGAAGTTGGACGCGTGGAGCCAAATTGGCGTAACGACCCTGTTGTTAAATGAGCTACAAAGTTCTGAGATAGTGAGAGTCTCGAGGCGCTCAATATTCAAATTTGTCTGTGATGATATGTCTGGTTTGGCTGCGAGACAGCATGTAGTAGTGGTTTCCAGACTACAGCATGGTTGCAATGATCGCAGTTAGTGGGCTGCTGCTATATTTGTACTTAGCACTATGCATATATGACGAGTTCAAGTTGTCAGCCTAGCAATCTTCCAGACAGAACTTTCATCAAGACTACCAGCTCATTCCACTGAATCCGATATCGCAAGCATTTATTGTCCGAATCCCTCGGAGAGGCTGGTAATCTACTACAAATTTCGTTCGGAGGTCCTTAACGAAATTTATCCCTGGGAAATTGGGAATGCTCTTTTGCAAAGCACGCGGTGCAAGGTCAGACGGTCGGCTACACATGCTTTGTCAGTAATAGACAGTTGAGTGCCGGCTGAAACGAGTGGTAACACTGGCAGTCACTCCATCATGATGGACTTCGATACGCCCTCACGACGTGGAGCCGAAGTTCATTCGGGCACTACCGGATCTATGGCCAACCTCCACATGGTCACAACTGCGGTACTTGGCGCATTGACGGTCGAAACGGACTTACGGTGGTCATGGCTCCTCCTGTATGGCGCCACAGATCAATCGATCACTTGCAATCGCGACAGGCATGCGCCTGACAGCGGATAAGTAGTAATCTGGAAGGCTTAGCGGTTGGTGCCTGTCCAGTGGGTGCTTGCGTTTCATTTTGCTACATACCAAGCGAGAAGCCCGGTGATCAGCATGTCCCTGAGTGGGGAGTAAAGGTTCATCCCATCACAGTAAGTGCATCTTCAAGTTCGACGCTGTACTTCAGCCATGGCGCCTAGCAGATCGAATCGAAGGCGATGCATTGCACTGCTTACCTGGTAAGGCCCTCATACATCCGTGACCTATACATCCGAGATTGCAGCTCGGCTCCTACCACTACGCTCCCTTCGATGGACAGAAACGACCGCATGGTTCCGCGCTCAAGCCAGACTTTCCGGGTACAATGCCCGCTGCATCCCTCAAATGCCGACGCTTGGTCCTGTCCGTCTTGTAGAGCTGTACAACAAATGCACAGGGAATTTCGCTTGCATTGGACAACTGCACGAGATTCATGAGACCGGACCGAGACCAAAATCAGATGTGCAGAACTCTTTCAACGTTAAGTGGCCGCGCCAATGCCCGGGCTTGGTGTCCAAGCTGTACGAATTGAAATTCAGTATTCACGGATGAGCAGGATGAGGGCTGTGTGCCTCACGTATTGTACAGCGTAATTGTACGACCGTTGGAAAAAAGAAGGGTTTATCTGCACAGTGCGAAGTTTAGCCTGGGCCTCCGGTGCTCCCGGTGGGGCTCAGCGGGGCGATGCGATCCTCATTCCAGAACACCACTGGCCTGGGGACGTCAGGAACTCTGAGATCGGAGAAATGGCGATGGCGATCCACTCACTGTATCCGAGTTCGTTCCTCTAGGCTTCAGACTTGGGCGGAGAAATTTCACCCCATTTGTCGGAAGGATGTGTTACACACGCTATAATAGTATTGTATGAGTTTCGTATCCGTTGCTGCCTATATAGCCGTGATTCAGATGCATTCTCCTGACTACCCACCTCAGAGCTTGTCTCGCCGCCTGTCCATAATTGCGGGCTCCCATCAGGATCATCGACATCCTTCACTTTGAAGCGATCCAACCAATCAACATGACTCAAAACTTCCAATACCATTTCCTGCTTGGTCGGGTTCAGAATGAAAGGTACATCCTGGCTGCGGGCACTGTACATGTACTAGACGACCGTGTTGGGGTGCGTTGGATTTTCAGAAGCAAGACGTAAGCGTTCTCGGCAAACCCTCTGAGAACGTGCTTAATACTGACTGGAACATAGATGATGCGGCCTATCCGCCGACTTGGACTCCGGTTCATACTCTTAATCCTTGGGAAGGGGAAAGTGTGGCCCGGAAGTGCTGACTTGCCCCTGCCGAGAG
>JBBPOD010000518.1:0-17626 GCA_038091255.1 Tylopilus intermedius | reverse complement strand
TAAGCACCGTGGTCATCGGAGGCAAGTGACATCTGAAAATTTGACAGCCGATCCCCGTAAGTACAACAAATCTATGCGGTAACTTTACGCGCGCAAGCACGAAAAACGACTGCACCAGGCGGCCGACCGGGATCGATATGCATGGCAACGAGCTCCACTGACAACACGCGTATTGATCCTGGTCGGCCCGTCGGCAGCTCATTCTTGCGTGCTTGCCACTGGGGAACAGGTCTCACTTGAATCAAATTCTTGAGGACAGAAACAAGACCAAACAAAACTACTTTCGACATAACGTATCACGGAATCAAACCAGCGCAAAGAACACACACCCAGCCAAAGAACCTTGCGCCCGCCCATCAGCTCGTCGAGTGCTACGAGAACCACGTCAAACCTGAGCGCAAACGAGCAGTACACTGATCCGGGATCCAAGACTGAAAACAAGGAGCGACAAAACGGCTCGTCGTCGGCATGTCACAGCAGTTGAAATAACACTGCACATGAAGAGGGTCACAGGTGAGCGAACCGATCGACTTCTCGGTGGCGCTATTCTGAACCCACTACTGATCCGTGAATTGCAATTGAACGAACGTTGCCCTGGCCACGCCCATTCAACCGTATCGTTACCTCTTCACCGATTGGAAACGGCTGCGATCCACAGCGCATGAGCCTCCAGCACGGCGCCAGACTGTAAGTTGACCCAGGTGACGAAGTTGTCAAACAGATTATATACTATACCATCATTGAGTAAATCTTCAACGACTTAGCATATCCCCGACGGACCGCGATGAACAGTGCTAAGGTCCCGTCCGGCAAGCCCTATGGACTCGGAAGCTGCCATTTTACGTTATCGAACAAGGTGAGGTTTATCCTCCCGCCCATAAACATCTGCCTTAGATTCGTGGCATTATGGCCTACATAACGGCATCAAACAAGACAGTATGTGGGTCGAGGGAAATGTGATTGTGCAGACGGAATCGGGTCAACTATTGCACCATTTATAATTGCAATTCCTAGCGGACACACTTGTTCTAGCCGCTTCTAGGTACGTGCGGAACCACACGACCACTTATCGAGTGTGCTCTGGCAGGAGAAGACTCGAAGGTCGCATTATATGTCAACTGCATACCATTTCTTAGGCACTTTCTTGCGGACTCTGGCCCATTTCGTTTCCCAGTTCCAGAACCAAAGATTATCCAGATTCCAACGGCTTCGTCGTAGAAGACGTAGAGAGCCTCGATGTTGAATGCAAAGATCTACGGATGAACGAAACCCTTTAGAATGACGCCGGAAGCCCAGCTAGCTCTTAGTACGCAGCGCTGCCATGACTATGTGCCGCAACCTGACCACAATCTCGCTTTGAGTCGCTCCCAAAGTTTACACCTATACGCCACATCAGACACGAGCTGATCCCTGATCGACCGAATCCGACTTGACTCCCGTAAAGCCGCATGCAATCCTAGTGTGGTATATGTACATAGGTTCGGACGGCCACGTCGGCTCATATAGTGCCTTATCGCGCACTGCCATGACAAGATAGTGACCAGCGCCCCGCAAACTTCAAGCGCTGTCGAGTGTCGGTGGCGAGTCCCAGTCCTGTATGCAGGGAAGGCAATTCAGTAGAATGGAGCAAATTACTTCCCTGTGGAATCCGAGCACCGCATGACGGGCTCTGCCGTTTTGACAGATCGGCGTGAGGGTCGTGCACGCTAATTTTAAATGCAAGCACCCCGTTACTGCCCTCAGTGATGTGTTCCAATCTTGACAGCCACACTGACTCCCGGGAACGACGGCGTCTGCAGGTGCCAGTGGCTCACGGACGGAAAGGGGATGCAGCTACTAAGGCACTGTGTCCGAGTTGGTCCATATCGCCATCCCAGGGCGAGAAATGGAAGTTATTCCCTCGCTTACCAGCTAGCCTGCGCTCATCTCAAAAGCGTTACGTTACAATACAGCTCGACAGATTCGGACGAAAGATCGATGAGTCGAGTACTTCAGTTTGCCCCCTAGAAACCATACGCGGTCGGCGGGAAGGTACATATCATACTACATATGAGGGCCCCGTCAATTATCCTGTATTCAGGGTCATTTTGCGGTGGGTTGACCTACCAGCCAACTTGAAGGGATGTAGTACGACGCCTTGGATATGGAATTCATCGCGGCGGGGAGACGTGCAAACTCGGCGTGATTTTGAGACAAAGAGTCACCACGGATCTACCAAACGTCAATGCCGGCACGAACATTCATATGTGCCTGTTGGATCAACTTGCATGCCAGTGGTCACGGTGCTTGGTTGGTTTCCCAACCTCTTTTGCTGTGTCCATAGTGCCTTCCCCACTTTTCCATCAAGTAAGGACTCAGGAGTATGAGGTTAGACGGGCCTTGTAGCCAGTCCGTGCCAATCATTAGGGTCGGTCATATTCAGAGCCACTCACGTTCACGATGCCGCTCCTCAGGACAGCTTATCAGTAGCATCCGCAATATTTGCAAGTATACTGCAGCGGAAACATGGAATATAAAAGCAGACGATAATGTTGTCGAGTTGCCGTCTCTGCAGACAGGTTGAGCATTCGAAAAATACGCGTGAGATCAAAAACGAGAACGAAAATGCTTCAAAGGAGACTGATGCTCACGAAGCAAAGGAAGCTCGGGTTCTTAAGCATGCTTCGGAAGACTTCCGGACCAACGCCATCATGGAGATGCCTGCTTCGCAAACCGTTTGCACGAAATAGACTCGGAGTTGCCATTCCAGAGCAGTAGTCAGTACGTCAAAGAAAACGAGCAATACTCACAGTACTTACTTGATGACTCGTCCCACTGACAGGTGAGCCTTGATTCATGATTATTACACTGGTGGGTTCATGTTGGTCAGGAGGTGCTCAGTGTCGAGTCCGAGTCTGAGTAGTCGCGGAGTTTTAAGTAAGTTGACCAACTCTCCGCAGTGGCGGCTGGTGGCAGAGTCGGATTCCACCGGTGCAGGAACCAGCTTCGCAGGTGAATAGACATCGAGCTATACTTTGTACGCTTCTGAAAAACCCCTCTGTTGAAAGATATGAGTAAGAACTCGAAGAACCTCACCACTAGTGGGTGCATGGACATGATTATTACATCGAACTGGCTGAATTTGTATGATAGAGCGTAACGCGGAGCAAGCGCCCTATGAAGTCGGACGTCGCCCTTCCCCTCGGCTGGTGATCCCCCTACTTCGTGCGCTATGTTTCTGACTAGACACGTAGCTTCGCTCTGATCATTGGGATCGACGACTACAACAATTGTACGAAACTCAACGGCGCAGTCGCTGATGCAAAAGCGATGAAACAATTTTTGCAAGACAAGCATCAAATGCCCGAAGACCATATCGTTACACTTTACAACGGAGAGGCCACTCGCGATGCGATGATCAAGGCCTTTCAGGCTTTACCCAAGGATGAGCGGATCGAAAAAGGGGACCCAATCGTGATATTCTATGCTGGACACGGGAGCGAACTCCCCGCTCCACGCGCTTGGTATCTCAAAGGCGCGACTCAATGCCTGATTTCTCAGGATTTTGATAAGGATGCAAAGATCATGCCGATTCCTGATCGCACCATCGGTGTCTTGATCGAGGATATTGCCAAGGCCAAGGGTGATAACATTGTATGTTCCGTATCATACTCCGTCTTTCGACTTTTGATTACAACATCAAATAGACCGTCATATTCGACTGCTGTCATTCTGCCTCCGGCACTAGAGATCCAGATGAAGAATACGTACCTCGCACCGTTGAGCTTGACATCACAATCGAAGACAATCTTGACAGACCGATCTGGGGGATACGAGCGGGAAAGTTCCCTGGTGAATTCGCATTCCACGGTCTTCGGTCACACATCCTTTTTGCTGCTTGTGGAGAGACAGAGCGGGCATACGAACGCGGAGGGCGCGGTCAATTTACCAGTGCGCTTCTGGCAGTGCTTGAGGACAGCGCTCTTGATTACGTCACCTACACCGATGTCCTCGAGCGGGTACATCTCGAAAAGTATGAGTCTTTCAACCTATGAAATGAAGATGTGATACTTATTCCGCTCGATCGCTTCAGACAAAGTCCTCACTGTGAAGGTCTCAACCGATATCGCGCTTTATTTGATACCAAAGTGCCTGCTGGTAGGCTCGTTTGGCACCCGGTTCGAGGCGGGAACAAAAAATACGTCATCGATGCAGGCTTGTCCCATGGCATTTCACGTGGGATTGAGCTTACCTTGTACAACGAGCGAAGGCTCCGGTTGAGCAAAGTATTAGTTGATGACACCTCCTCAGTCGATGACTTCGAGACGACAATTACTTCATCCATCACGGACGTTCGGTTTGCAAAGGTGACTCGCGTCGGAAAGGTACCCCTCTACCTAGGAGACTGTTCAATTCTCGAGGAGATTCTTGAGGGTTTGGATGAGGAGAACACTGTCGCTGCCAATTTCCGGGTCGTCAAAGACATTGAGGAGGCAAAGCTGCAAGTTGGGATGGAAGGCGATAAGATTGTTTTCAAAATCTTGGACCAGCACCTGAAAAGCCTTGGGTTGACTGATCTCCCGTACAAAGCCACCCCTGGTAGCCTCGTTCAGGTCCTGGGTGCTGCTGCGCACTATTTTTGGTACCTTGATCTCGAGAACAACAACAGCCGTCTGGGATCCCAAAATGTCGCTGTCAATTTCTGCTTCGTGAACAAATTTTACGATGACTTCGGGACACCCCTCTTTGTCGAGGGGAATTCAGGATACATGCGGAGTGATCCAACTTCAAGCAACTCGGAAATGATCGATTTCGTTGTGGATCCCAATGGACGCTATGGGATGAAAATCGAAAACAAGATCCCAAGGGACCTGTATCTGAGTGTGGTTTTGTTCAATAACAGCAGTCTGAGCGCGGGTGAGCAAACTCAGCGGCCTGTTGAATGAACTTTTCTTGATCTGTTTTAGTTCCATGGTATCTGCCAAGTGTCTCAAGTGGCACACTGGATGCGCCGCTCAAGAAAGATGGGACTGTCACCATCGGATACGGGCCTGGAGGAACGGCCCCGCTTTCCTTCGAATTGGAGAAAGACCAAGATGTCGACGTCAGCTACCTGAAGGTCTTCTTTTCCACCCGGCCTATCGACTTGGCAGACATCGACCAGATGTCACCCTTTTTGGATACGCACCCACCGGCCGATCGCGATCGACGTACCGGTAGTCTGAACGGCCCGTCCACCCATGCTCGAGATATCTGGTTCAATGTTATGATCCCCGTTGTGCAGAGACAAGGAAAGGATGCGATGTAGTATTGAGGCGTGAAGCTTTGAAGCTTTGACCCTCGTAGCCCTTTTTGTACATGATGCCGTTTCTCAGGCATGGTCACATCTCATGCATTGGTCGCAATCCCGTTTTAGCTTAGATGCGGTTCCCCGACTGGCGATGACCGACAGCCCATCCCTTCGCTTTACTACTTCGTTCAACCACAGCCTTTCCATTCCCCAAACAATGTACACTGGCTTGAGCCATACAAACGACAAAGTTTTATATCATATCGTACACTCGTAGCTGTTACAACAACCGGCACCCGATGCACATGTCGAGAATCAGAAAGCACCTTTCGAGATCCAGTACGCCACCCACGCATCCGCCTCCACCTCTCCGATCGCCTGCATATTCGCCATCGTGGCACTCACCTCTCGCACCTTGGCAGTACTAAAGTTGGTCATGCCTGCTGCCTCGGTTGTGCCAACCCCTCGGCTGCGGGTGGCGTCATCTCCGCGTGCCAGTGCACGGTAGAAGTCGAGCAGCTTGATGCCCGGCTACATGCGTCCAAACGTTAGCGGCGATCATTAGTGAGGGAGAGAGAGGACTCACGATCTTGATCAAGTCGTCTTCCGTAGCACCTTCAGCCTTGCTCTCCAACAATTTGAACCATTCGCCGAACGGGACGATTGGAAGGACGCCTTCCCCGGAGAGCCCCTTTCGCTTGATGATTGCACGTCGTACAAACGCAATAATTTCCGCCCATGGCGCGCTGCGAGGGTTGAAGATGTTGAGCGCAGGTGGAGGCGCCTCTTTAGCGAACGCCGCTTCCAAAAGGGCAGTGGCTACCTCTTCCTCGCGCAGCCACGACACGGCCTGCGATCCATTGTTAGCAGGTTTCATGGGAAGTGCGTTGGAGCACTTACACCAGCGGCTTCCGGAAGTGCACCAAGAGCAATGCTAGATTTGACGATGATCGGGAACCAGTCCGTCGTGGCCCAGGATCCACCATGCCCACCGGCGATTTGGCCAATACGAAGGGAAGTCACATGCAAGCCACTCTTGACGATAATCTATCCGTCCGTGTCAGTGATTACAGAAGTGCTGCCAACTTTTCGGGACTCACCCGTTCGGTAGCATATTTGCCTTCTCCGTAACCTGCTCCAACAGCGACGACGGGGTCGAGCTGAACTTCCTCTGGGAAAGGGCCTTTCAAGTTGTCCCAACCCTGCGCAGACCCGATCGAAGACGTAAACAGAAAGCGGAGATTCTCCTTCCGAGGTGAGTCCAGCCCCAGGTCGATCAGGTTCCGCGACGCCCGAATGCTGTCCTCAAAGGACGATATCGTCAGGTTAAAGTCGAGGCGCCATGCATTGTGTATGATCACCGTAACGGACTGCCGGACCTGGAGATGGGGCGTCAGTGCATGCATCCTTGACAACGGTAAGTCCGATCCTACCTCTGCATATTGGGCTGGAGACAGGCCACACTTCTGCAGAGCTGCGTCCGCCTCGATGTAGACCAGTTTATCCGAGTCCAACAGTTCCACTGGAAGCCCTCTGTCCTGGAAGGCCGACTTTTGTCGTTCCTGGATCGATTTCGCGGAAGACGGACGATTGAAGGCATAGACGCGCTGAACCCCGGGACTTTTGAGAAGCTCAGAGAGAAGGAATGATCCAAGACCGCCAGTAGAACCGGTGAGCAGTACCACGGCAGGCTCAATCAAAGGACTGCTTGGCAACACGCCATCGATGGGCCCAGACAAGCCTACAGAGTACTTCTCGATCAGACCGTTAATAATTTGCTTATGCTCCGCGATGAAATCTAGTCCCGGTACGCCGGTATGGTTGACGATAGCAGAAATGTTTTCACTGAGCTTCTGAATGGTCGGGTTTTCGAAGATGACGTTGGCAGGAATATGGCCAGCGGCCTTCTTGATCTCCGGGTCTGACGATTTCCGCAATGCACCCAGGATCTTGTTTCGAAGATACGTTACGCTCAAACTAGTCATAACAGTATAAGGTGAGTAATATTTCGACGGCGCATGATACGGCGCACCTATCGAATCCCTGAGCGAACAGGTCAGCTTGAGGATCTACCGAACCCTTGGAGCTGATCAGGCGAGCATGTTCCAGCAGCCATGCTTCGATCCCTTCCGTAGTCCACGCCAACGGTGCAACCAAGCCTTCTGGGGCATCCGCACTAGCATCAACGGTCTCATACCTTGGCTAGCCTCAGATTCATCTCGGCGTGCTCACTTAATGGCAATACTCACAAAGTGTTTATCTCTGCCTCGTAGGCGTTCAGAGTGGCTTTGCGTTGAATAGTGCCCTTGGGAGCACGTAGCAAAGGCTTATCTTTGCTTGAAATCAGAATCAGCTCCTTGAAGATGCGACTGAATGCCGGCGATGGTTTGTTCGCCTCTTCGATCACAGGCCTGCCGGTCACTTCAGTCGATGAACATGCCCATTCATAAATGAAGTATACGGACCAAACTTTGTTTCTAAATTCGGCAACCGCCTTCTCGTCGCTGACATCGACAGCGTATTCAGGACGAGGCTCAAGGAGGACACCGACTTGATTCCGCTCCCGTCCGAACATGACGACACCTTGTACGAGAGGGGAAGATCCGATGACGCTCTCCATTGGTGCTGGAACTGTCTTCTCTCCGGATGCGAGAATGATGACATCGTCGGCCCTTCCTACACTGTCGTCGACAAAAAGTGAGTGTCACTTTGAATACCAGTATCTGAGCACCTTACATCTTCCATATGTCCTTGGTTGGGTGCTTCACAAAGACGTCAGCAGTGGCGTAGCCTTTCACGTCGGGCAAATTTTCTATCGCCATCTGGTGAAGTTCCGTCGACTGACCGGTTTCGTTAGCATTTCTCGCACGATTACTGCCTGAACGTTCTCGTACCAAGATTTGGAGTTCGTACGTGTCATCACCTTGAGGAACCCACCTGATTTTCTGGTCGTCCGCGAATCGCATCCACATCCAATCACCATCGGCGATATCCTCCTTGTTAGCTACTACCACAGGGATTCCAAATTCGGTCCCCCCATAACCACTGGAGAGCTGTACTCCAGCTGCCCATAGCTTGTGTCCAACGTTGATAGGCAGAGGGCCGCCACCAAAGGTCTGGAGATAATGAGCGCCGAGCATGCAAAGGACATTTGATGGTGCTTACGACAAACTCGAGCTTCTTCAAAACCTCGACAGATTCCTCCGTATCGGCCATCTGCTCGAGGAATGTTGGAACCGTCATGAGGATGTTGCATTCGATCCCCTTGAGCTGCTGAATCATGTTGTCGCTCGTTGGGATCACTGGTTGAGCGTGTGGGTTGTCGTACAAATTTGGAGCATAGACTACAGTAGTGACAAGGTATGCAATTGGCACGTAGAGTTCCGTGAGGATGCCGAAGACATGGAATGGTGGCAAGGCCATGGCACCAACCCGACGAGGAGAAGTGAGTTCACCATATACCCGGAAAGATGCTGCGAGCGATGAGCTAGTTTTACATGAAACAGTGCGAAGTAACGTACGCTGTCCCATCCATTGGATCTGAATTCTGTGACTGTGAGGAATCGCTTTAGGGAATCCAGTACTACCCGAAGAATGAATGTAGATAGCGGGAGAATCCAAGTCTGGACGTTTTTGGGCAGGCGGGTATGGAATGAATGGATCAGCTGCGCCCTCCTGCCCCAGCTTAGGGAAAGCGGAGCGGAACGTGGGCATTTCGTAAACAGTTAGCTCGGCGCCTTGAAGTTCGCGTCGAATGGCGTCGATAAGCGACTTGTGAGCGTGATCAAGGGTCACGATGCGTGTGCAGTTGGTCTTCTTCATCATGTTCACAACCGCCGCCGCAGAGTTCCGAGGCGATACCGGGAATGGCTAGACTGGATGATGAGAACATCGCGGAAAGAGGTAAGTGTGGACGGACGTACAACCCATCCGGCAATTGACAAGCCTACAACAACGGCATGGTGGTGTATTGTGTCCGTATTAGCAATGACCATGACGACCTCTCCGTCGGAACCTTGGCGGGAGGGACGAAGAACTTGCGCAACCCGGTGAGCGGCTCTACCAAACTCGAGCATGGAAACTTCAGTCAGTTTGTCTGGAGCGCTCTCGTTCATGTAGACATAGAACGGAAAGGACGGGTTTCTTTCCATATGGAAGTTGATCAAGTCAGGAAACAACAGCGAGTGGTCGAGAGGGGGTAAGTTCATGGTGGCGGAGGCCATGGTTGGTGAAAGGTGGGGTGGGGATACTTGATTGGATTTGATATGCGAAATGCTCACAGCATCTAAGAGCCTTTATAGCAAAGTGAGCTGGAAGAGTGGCATTACTACAAGGGGATATCACGCAGAGAACATACCAAGATGGAAAACCGACGCCGGTATACGCCCGTGTCCGGGTCCGGAGGTAAAGCATTCACTAAGCAAAGCTTAATGGAAAGAAGATGATGCGCCCATCACCTTCTTTGCATGTCCCATGATTTCTGGTGCACGTGGAATGAGCTAGTGGTTCATACGGTAATCGAGGTAATGTCAGAGCATACGTTGCTGACTTGCGGTCGTCGCTCGAGGTGTCGCTGGCAACATGACTCATCCGGATGAGTGAGCTTGAGAGCCGGGAATTCAAGACTTTGCCGTCTACCCGGAAATTGCCGGTCGCCTTTACCGGAACCCCGCCGCCAATGGGTCCGAGCGTTTCATGGATATCTCGGACGATCGGACTCGTGCTTGATTCACCTCGTAAGCTGTCTGGACACAACCCGCGCGACGATCGCGCCGAGAGATCTTCCTGTAACCGGGCCAAACGTAGCATTGACAAGAGTTGGACTCAATTTGACTGCACGATCGTTTGACATGAGCCTAGGTGCGTCGCCAATCTCTGATCAGTGGGTATACTCCGCCGCTTCTACCCCATACATCCGTCAAGGGCGTAGGTGCGGCCGAACGTGCACTTCTGCCGCCGCTACTAAGAACCATTCTCGTCAGCACAGTTCTGTCCTCGCCGGGATCGCCGTCCAGCAACATTCCGGCCTCGTCCCTTTGCGATAAATCACGGGACAATGCTACCCGCTCAGCAGCATTGTTCACGTACTCGCGAATGAATGGATATTTTCTCACCACGATTTGCAGCGCCAAATTTGCATGTGTTTTCGATTGCAAAGCCACTCTTATCTAAAGCCATATACAGGACTCGGAGATATGCCGGCAGACAACGATTCTTGAGGTCACTCGAAATATGTACGCGTGCTTCTTCTCTCTCTTTCTTCGCCGCCCTTTCCCTGAACTAGCCTGGCTACCGCCCCGTAGATGGCTATCCCGCCCCCAGAAAACTTGAACACAATCCTACCCAGGGTAAGCTCTTGGGATCCTTTGAGAGAACGCTGGCCGCCCTCTTGAATGCCTTTCTGACTCACTGATTTAACCGCGAATTTTGCGTTCCCATTTCATTTCCGAGCGTGATCGCACCTCGCCGCTACTGCCCGGGCCGACATTCGTGGAACATGATGAAAGGAAAATGAAACCCCAGCGTTTTGCGAAGGAACGCCGTGGGAACTCGACTTGGAAGCCGCGATAGGCAAGTACTTCCGAGTCTGCGATAAGGACTGATGTAACATTGATCTACTTTTCCTGTGGGACGCTTCGCCAATGCCGCAGTGTTCAGATGTATCCTCTGATCCTTCGTGTCACTGCGACTTTGTCGTTCTGCCGCAAAGACACGAGAAGGAGTGCATGTAACACTTGCGATGTTACAGGGTTCACCCAGAAACGAGAAAGTTCCGAGTCCTCACGGGTGCCGCCGAAACATCTTCGGCGTATATGCGTGCTGCTGATGCCGGTAGTGGGAGCATCGTATCGAGAACTCGGGATCGACAACAAACAATCCAGTTGTATATTATAATCAGTGCATACAACCGCTTCCACGCCGTCCTTCCATCATATACCCGCCACGCGACTCTACGTACTATGTATCCATGGTATCGCAGTGCAAAGGGAAGGAGGCCGCCGGTCCGAGTGGGATAATTAGTCGGTGCAACAGGAAAAGAGGTTCAACAAGACAACAGCACCAACAAGTAACACCTACAACGCAACCAGAGAAGAATACAAATAATTACAAACACGGGAATGTCGTGAACGGTCTTCACGGATTACAATGCTGCGAGAGCTCGCGGGCGTCCTCACAACGTGCCACGTTGCCAGTCCACCAAGCGCTTTAGCTGCTCGAGCGTCAGGAAAATGAGAATTGTGGTTGGTTGGAGACGCGTCCATGCAGGAAGCCAGCCTTTGAACATGAACATCGGGCCCTCGTTCGCCAGCGAGGCTCGGATCACGCCGAGTGTCGACTAATGGAATGGGGAGTAAATGATCAGGGGCATCGGGGCGCTGCATAGAAAGGAACATACACTGGATCCAGGTCCGCTCGCATTCATGATGCGACTCTTGAGGACATCGGCGGGAGAACAGATGGTGGTAGCCACCGTGCCCTGTTATATCCGCTTCGTCAGCATCACTTCTAGGGTGGCCAGCAATCAAGGAGCTTACAGCAGCGAAACTGGCAGTAAAATGGCAAACAATGTTGTCCTCGAAATATGGCGTCTTCAGAAGTTCAGACTTGAAGAAATCGTATCTAAATATCACGTTGAATGAAGAGGACGAAAGATATTAAAATGTACAATACTCACGATGCGAGTTGACTCGAGTTCATCAACACACTTCGGAAGACATTCGGACCAACACCACGAGCGAGTGACGAAGGGCCTTCCTCGCGAACCATCTATATGAGCCAGAATCGCGTATTTGACCCACGTCATGCGGTCAACCAAAACATAAACAAAAACAAGGTTAGCACCCAATGCGATCTCTTCAAATAGAAAGGAAGAAACAAAATGGGGAGTAAAGAAGTGGAAGAAAGCGGTAGGGACTCCCAGAGCGCCCCTATCGCCAGGTCGGAAATCCCTCCCCAAGCCCACGTTTCGATCCGAGCTATCCGTCGTCGACTGATTGCGGTGTCTGAATTGGGAAGGTGCCTTTGTTCGCAACCTGTCTTGTCAGCACGACACGGCGCTTGTGCTAACATACGCCTGAGAAGCCCAAGTGCTAGAGATGCGACAAACCCAGTCCTAGAGAGTGCAAATATTTCCGGGACCACAGAGATGCATCACCAAGGTAATCTGCATCACGATGAGACAAGGAGATGGTAGACTGAGGTGATAGAGCGGGCATCTTCTCATGGTTTCGCGGCGCAATCGGGGTAACAGGGTTGGCGGGGATAAGCGATGTCATGCCGAATATAAAAGCAAGCTACGCTTTTTTCTCGTGTCTCGCCGTTCCACTGCACTTGACCCTCTCGCGTGACCCCTACGCCCTCTCTGGCTTGTCAGCATCGCGGGACATGTCACCTTCCTCGAAGCCTATTGTTGTGAAAACGACTTGATGCCAGGTCCAAGGGAACCACCTGGTTGGGATGGAGCGCACATGGAAAATGCTCCAGAAGCACACGATCTATGACGTCAAGACGGAACGACGGGCTGCCTGGCACGGAGTGAAGGCCTCTTTCGCTTGGATCCCGAATAGCAAGCGTCTTTCGGAACAAGAGAGCCGCCATCTGCGATGATCACGCGAGCGAGTGCCATCCGTACGCGTGGGACTCAACAAGAAAGGCACAATGGAAGGTGACAAAGCAGGAGGCAAGAAACAACAAAGGAAGCAAAAAGAGGACAGCACTTACACGGAAAAGTGCATCGAAGCAATGTTTATAGTTGAAACGTTTCTCTGGGGGCTTTGCAAAGTCACCTTGAAGGCGGACCTAGACGGATGGCCATGGGATGATGGGTGGGGCACGAGGACAGGTGAAGCGGGCCGTGACAAAACAGGATGTGAAAACGGTCACGTGATGCGGGAGCATGGAAAGGAACGCGTGAGTGGTGCATGTGATATTAATAATTAGGTGGGTGGACAAAACACACCATGACGATCTCTGTGGAGGAGCGAGAATGAGGAAGATTGCACGTGGAAGAGGGCAGGAGGAGACATACCGCCAGGGTTACCGACCACACCGGCTATGCTGCCAGCTGAAAGCGCAGGTGGGGATATGTCGTAAAGTGCGGCACATGGTACGTACCCATAACGCCAGCGGTGGCCAGGACCCAGGGCGATGACTGCGGGGTCGCCCCCAAAAGCTTCTTGCTCTCGTCGTATGCCCAGAAGCGACAGAGACTGTAGCTCATCTGTCGTAGCCAAGTTCCTGTAATTCCATCATAGAGACCTCTAAAACCAGCTGTCCTGACGGTCTTCTTCATGGACTCGATCATGCGTTTATCGCCCGAGGCTTGTAAGCGGACTTTGGTGAGATCGAGAGGGTGGGTAATGGATGCAGCGATGGTCGCAGCGACACCACCTAGGTAGAATGGATAAGGCTGTTTCTTCTTGGTTGGAGGAGGTGCAGGGACATTGGAGACGGGAGTCGTGGCGGCCATTTGTGAACGAGGATCGCCTGATCAAGACTGACCCGAGGTATAAGAGGAGCGCCTATCTTACGTAACCAAGCTCCGTCTGCAGCGTGCACTCTGGGAAAGACAGAAATACGTCTGTACGACAAGCTCATATATACGGCCGCCCCGTTCACCGCCCTCCCACCAACGTTAAAAAGGGCGCCTGCATTCCTTCACGGCGCGATGGCCGACGTCCCGGCTCAGCCACAGATGACAAACAAACCACGCGCTTTCCACTTATAATCTCGAATTACCCCCTATCCTTTCTTCATCCACAACATCATCCTCGCCCGGTGTCGTAGCCCAACAGTCCACATCGAAGCACGGATGTTGACCGCTGGTGCTACGACACTCGTCGGGAATCTTGCTTTGTATTCGGATGAATGTAGCGTCAATGAATGTGAACGACCTTAGCAGTTTACCCCGTGAAAACTTGAGATCTTGAGACCTCCATACATGCGCCAATTTTCTCTCCCCTCCCTGTTCCTTAAGTACAGTGGCCAGCTCAGAGTTGACTGTATGCGCCGATTAGGCACGATCCTCGCTCCGTTGAATCCATTGTCTCCATTGACATCGCTCGCTAGTATACATGTGAACAGGACCGGGAACAACAAACCGGGGGGAAAGGTGATAGACTCCTTCCTCGCGGACCAGCCTCACGCCGTCGGTGCAAGCACAGCACTACGCCTCTGCACGACAGGGATACTGACTGTGAACCACTTGTCCTGCCGAGTCCACCTGACTGCTGTGAGTACCCCCGTCGCTACTTTTTTCATTTTTATCAACAAATCCTCCCTGTCACGCCCACCCTCATCTATCCACCCACGCCCGTCCATGCTCAAAAATGGTGAAGGCTGCACAATGTCAGACATGTCGATGGGTTGTGTTGCAAAGAAAATCTTCAGGTAGCTGACGTCGACGTCCTGGTGTTCCGGCAGTGAATATGACAGCGGGGGTGTTCCTCCAGTCCCGTATCCGATGGTGAAAGCCCCGCCCCGCTTCAGTGGTACTTCCGGTGTGCCGGCGTTCGACTGAGTGTAACACGGGACTAAACAGGGCTAGTTAATACCAGACAAACGCAACCATTGGCAAGCCTCCTCACCTATGCTCAAATCGCTATTGTTGAAAAGGAAAGCGTTCAAATACAGATTCGCGGATGTATTGTTTGTGATCTTGATCCCGTAAATCGCCTCTTCGTCGACAACGAAATCGATCACGTCGGAATTGTCCAAGTTTGGGTCCCTCTTGCACAATCCGGGTTCGATCGCGGTAAGGCCCGGTAACCCATACTCGTCGTATTCGGAGTTTAGACGGTAGAAATCGACAGACACGTTACGCTTGGTATGGGTCAGGGCGTGTTCCTTTGCAAGACCAAGGTACCAGTAGTAACGTGCGGCGAATACAAGAACATGAGCAGTGACATCAGGGGTAGCCTCGTGAGGAAGCTTCATCAGCCCGAATCGTTTGACCCGCTCATCGAGGACCTTGAAAACGACCCGATTGTATTCCATTCCAACCTCCAACTTTGCATCTTCAGCACCAACCAGCTGGAATTGCTGCGCGGCAGGGCTGAAGCTATTGACGCGCCAGATGATGTCATGCATTGTGGAATTGTTTGCCGCGTATAGAGGTAGTTTCCCGACGCGGGTCAGCTTCGCATACGATACGCCAGCGAGCGACGCAGGTTTGAGAACCTTGGTCTCAAAGTCCCCGATCGAAAAGGTGTCATCAACCACGACACTGCCGACCTTGTTCTTTCTGTCATCATATAGGGTGAATTCCACCCCATGCGACACCCCATGTGCCAAACCGGCATTGATGGCATATTCTCCACCCTCCTGAGAAACTTGGTGGAAAACTTGTGTGCCATCCGGCACACTGGCATTGAACAAGATACGTTTTTGCTTAGAACCTACGCACTGGGGACGCTGTCTGAACGAGTTACACAATGAGCGTCACACCGTCGTGATACACTGGCAGGTTAGAGGGATCTGTACCTTTCGAGTCGTATCTTGCTGATCAGTTCGGTGTAGGTGAGGTGATTGACAGAGTATTCCACCAGAGTTTTCAAAAGTGCAGTAGTAAACTGTCCGCGCTTGGAGTCTTTACATTCCCAGGCGACCTCATTCTCGGCACAAGCAGCTAAAAGGATGTGTGTCCTGACACCGTAGCATGCGTAGCTTTCCGGGACTGCCCCAGCTCGACCTTCCCAGATATCCTCGTCGAGGCTAGCGGGGATATTCAAGTCAAGATAAACACCACGAGGGATGTATTCGTCTTCGTCTTTTCTGGTGGCGGAGCTCGAAAAACAACAGTCAAAGATAACGGTCTATACATGGTCAGTACATAAATTAAGAAGGAAAATAAGCATTGGCTAGCACTCACGATGTTATCGCCCTTCTTATCAGCGATCTCCTTGATCAGGGAGCCAATTGTACGGTCAGGAATTGGCGCGTCCTCTGCGGACAGATCGCTCCGCGCAGCTGCGCAGTTCTGAGGAAGTAGGGACTGTATCTTGCCTGCGGAGGACCATTTGGACGGCGCAGAAAGTGTGCCCCCATGGCCAGCATAGAAAATCACGATGGGATCCCCGCGGTAGATCCGCTCGTTGTCACGTAGTTTCCGGAAGGCCTCGATGATCGCAGTGCGACTAGCCTCTTCGTTATAAAGTGTGATGATGTTCTCTTCAGAGACTTGGAGTACATCGATCAAATGCTTTCTCATGCTTTGCGCGTCACTGACTGCACCGCCAAGCTGTGGCTGATAAGCGTACTTATCGATTCCAATGATCAAGGCGAAGCTGAGGCTGTCCTTAATGATGGATAATGCAATGTGCCAGGATAACGCACAATGGAAATGAGGAATGTACGCGAAAGGTGGCATGTTCGGCGTTCTCTATAGAATTCAGTTTATCAGTGGTATAAGGAGTGGCACATTGTGTGTGCACATACGGATAATTTGATTTTGCAGATCGTTGCTCATGGTCAAGCGGGGGTTCCTGAGGAAGAGCGCACGTCGAGGAAATCGCGATTACTAGTGGGTTCGAGTCTTTAACGAATGCAACGATTTCGAGGAGGGGGATTCGGGCGCCAATATAGCTTCTCCTTCTCCTTGATTTTAAGCACCGCGGCGAATGTGGAGAACGCTCAAAGAAGCCCTTGTACTCGAGGCTGTTCCCATTTGAGCGCGGGCAATCAAACGTGTTGCGGCATGTTCAGTAGGTTCCATCTGGATCGTCCAGAGAATCCGAGGTAAGGAATCAGCGAAACAACTTCTGTATATCCACACTTGCAGAGTAGACAATGGGGACCACACTTCTAATTCGTTACAGCCTGGCAGTTTATACCCATGAAAAGCCACCCACATCAACTTCTGGTGCCAATTCATGTAATGACCGCGTTTCAAATCATGGCTAGGATTGCTGTGCATGCTCCACGGGCGTCAGGGGCCAAATGGGTGAGAATTTACATGTGGCCAAACAGGAAGGAGCAATTTCCGCCTGAAAGTTTGAAATAAGGCAGCACAGCCTAGAGATAGTATGGAAAGCAGGACAACCGTGCTCACGTGACAACCACGAAACGTAGCTTCAATGCCATGATAGGGTGAATGCATCAGCAGGACCCCACACACTCTAAATGAAAATGAAAACGAGCGCGAAAGCGAAACGAAACGAAAACGGAGCGAAAGGAAAGGGACCGAGTGAGACGACTCACCAGGAAGACCGTCCTCGTCGCGATCAGCGCGGCCACGGCGCCAGACAAGGGGCTGCGAGCGGTGGAAGCGAGCGGGGCCATTCGCGTCAGAGGTGAGGACGGACGACACGCGGAGGTGAACTTGAAGGCTGGGCGAGTTTCAGTGGAAAGATGGAGGGA
>JBBPOD010000517.1:0-17628 GCA_038091255.1 Tylopilus intermedius | reverse complement strand
CTAGTTCTTGACCACACTTACACTGTAGATCAAGTCACCGGGCCTCTTCATGGTTCGCGCCTGGTGGCAGCCCCGGGCCGCAGTACGCTGCGGCTCTAGTGTCACTAACCTGGTCAATTAAAGTGGCGCGAATAGTGCGGCTGTGGTCAATGTCTAAGGAGCGAACCGTTTGAACCCGGTCAAACTTTGGGAGCGTTTGGGACACCGGATCGTGGGGCATGTTGAGTGGTAACAGGGATGGCTGAGGCCCGGTTTCAAAATGTTCGCACCGCATTAGCCGGGACCGTGACTTCCGACTCGGAGTGGACTCGATGCATCTAGTACTAGTACTCGGACAACGCCCAGCATACTGCAGTGGTAGACCCAGCTCAGCGGCCATGAATTCGTCCGAAGTTCATTATAAATATCTCGCTTCATGTCCTTGACTCCAAGTCTCGGATTCGGTCACTTCGTTCAAGTTCCTATGCCAGACAATGTCCGAGTCACGACCGCCGGCATCTGCCAACGAGTGACCAGCAAACCCAGTCCGAGCCGTAGTGGTGCACAGGGGAACTGCCAGTGAGATCAACTTGGGACTCGGCCGGTTAGTGAATCCTGCTCGACTGACGGGGCGTTCTCGGACTCACATCGTAGTGTCAGCCAGTGATTCAGTGGCTTACTGGCGCTGCGGGCCCGTACAGAGTACATCACATAGCGGCGGAAGTACCATCGTCCATACAATGTACATACGTAGACCAATGGACATGATTGACGTACAGGGATGCTCCAGACTTCTGAGCAGGGAATGGTCGTAGTACTAGGTATATCAGCACAGCATTGAATTGGTAAGTGATGCAATGATATAAATCGCAAAGGAAGAGGAGAGAGCTCACTAAGTGTACTCGTTAGCAGGCAATAAGGTTCTTATTACAAAACATCGACTCACAGCATCACTACGAACGAACGACCGCAAGCTTTGATTGCACACCGCATGAAGGTATTTGCCACTGAGAGTCGCATCCGACGTTGCCCATGGATTGTTGGCGGATGCTAGCTGTTCTATATCGTCTTGGCTGAGATAATAGCGCAGGAGTATTTCACGCTCTTCGCAAGCTTCTTGCACGCGAAGTAATACCTTTGCAAGCATGTACTTTTCCACGAGGGCTTCCTTATACTCCTCCAAGATGCTGTTTAATGGGCGTGGACCCTGAATAGGAGCTATGGACTGGTGATATAATAGTAAGAACGTATTCCACTGTCGGAGACGAGTGACAAACCATAATATAGGGAACTTCCCATTGGCATGAGGCCGCGTGGTAGTAGTTACGTTCTTCAGTTTGTCCCTTCTCGACCGATTGGGCAGACGCAGATGTAGTAAAAGGTGGTGTGATGGGGAACATGGTAGGCGATCGTTCCACGGCGCACAATTTAAAGGTTGACGAAGGGGCTAGCACAGCACAAGACATGGTAACGGTGGTTGTCAGTGGGTTCGTAAAGAGTACGAATATAAATGCCAATCGACTCTTCTGTTCGGGGAATGCCGACCGCGGCGTGAAAATACACTAAGTATCTGTATACCCGACCCGGAAGTATAAGATTGGATCTTGGATTAGCAAATATGATGATTAAGTATTGATTTGAATGTGACTCCTAAGGATTCCATAAGTCGATGACACACCAATTCCGAGTCCGCTGGAGACGCTGTGTGATGAACTTGAATAGACCGTTCCGAACTTGACAGTGGAAGGCGCGCAAGACGAAGCGATAACTTCACGTTGAACTTGAACTTGAACTTGTCGTTACTAACTTAGGTTTTAGGGCAAAGGTCTGTGAATTGTGATGCTCGTTAGAGGTTATGCAGAAACGCGACAACTGAGTTAGCCGACTGACGGAGCCACTAGCATGCGAAGAGATGACCAGTTCAGGTCATTGCTTGATCGCTTTGAGCTTCGACTCGGAGTCATTCCCGAAGGACTTCTGAGCTGGCGGCGGTCGTGACAGTGCTGAAAGATAAGTCTTGCCTTGCATGCACACTTCCATTGTCTGACTGAAACTTTTATCAGTACTTGTCATGCTGCATCATAATCGCACGTCACTGTAATGGAGTGGTGGACTTCAAGTTGTACGACGGAAACAGACATAGGGCGGCAGAATGTTGGTGATGGGGTTTGCCAGCAAACGCGCCCGATGATCGGATGATCTGTCGCCGAGGTGTCTTGTAACCTAACGCTTTTGGACCAGGCAGTTTCAGCACGCTGCCAGTGGGGGTTGCAGCTGAGTTTGAAATCGTCGATTCGTCGAAGCCGTGGCTAAGCTGACGCGCGCAACTGTTTACGTAAGCACGTTTAGGTTACGCTGGCAACAATTTGTTGGACCACCGCACGTAACATATACTGGTTGGCCGCCTTTGGCGTGACCAGATATTTAATAGTTGAGGTCATTCTTGGCAAGGTGTATACGCAGTTGTACAGACAAAAATTTGAGCATTGGCGTGGGTACGGTGGTCGAGAAAGACCGATCAGATTATAATTGAGTTTCAAAATGACTCATTCCTAACTAGTATCAGCCACCGGGTGATCGCACGTACTTTCGGTAGCACCAAATTTGGTCGTCTTAATGCATGACCGATTGGTTGCCGATTGGCCATGCAAAGTTACACATGTACTAGTATGCTGCAGTGGATAGTGAGCAAATCAGGACAGGCGCACCGCCACACGCCCACAGATCGGTGTGTGAAAAAGTGAGTGTGTAATATGCGATCACGATTCACGAACGGAAAAAGGTGTGCTCGTGCGGCGCCCACCTTCCACTGTCCAATGACGTTGCGGCGTCGCCGATGGGCCGCTAACGGCCCAACTTCATCAACGACCATAATGACTTGGGCTCAGGCCGAGTTGAGTTGGACGAGTGTCCCGCGCCACTGGCAAATGAGGACGAGCGAAGACACAAGTCTACGACCACGATTGGAGTGCGATATGCCTCGCGCGACCTCGACTGTTCGTAACCGGGTCCTTTCGTATCGTTTGAAAAGTATTCAAGTTGCACGGCGATAAGCTCTACCGCCGCATGCGCGTGCTTCCGGGCATCGAGGATGACTACGACACACTTGGGTGTGCCACGGCGCCTCCTAGTAGGACACAGCAGCGAGCACGACGACGACGGCAGTGCTGCGGCGTGCCTCACCCCAGCAACAACGATGACGACTACCACACGCCCGGCGAGGCCCCAGCGTGCACATGTCCCAGTAATGAGGATGACAGCGACTCGTACGCGTTCTGTGCGCCCCTGGCCTTCAACAGCGATGACGACTACCACGCGTCCAAGTGAAAAACCCATCGTACCAAAAATGTATCACCGTCGCGGAATTGTCTCCCCGTCGCATTGTACGAAGAATCTTGATCACGAAAAAGGTGCGCTTTCGCGGCGCCCACCTTCCACTGTCCAATGACGACGACGCTGCGACGTTTCCAATAAGCCAATAGCCCAACGCCATCGACGACATCATGGTGCGAGTGCCCCGTGCCACCACCACCACCGTTATCCCATCTCTTTGCCGGCAAGCAAGGACGAGCGAAGACACAGTGATTACGATGACAACGCCGACACGGTCGCCGCATCCCGCGTGCTACGTGTCCATGCCATCGAGGATGACCACTGCGACGCAATCGCTACCTCCGGCATCCGAACCAGCCATCGGCGCACGTCGCTATCACCCTCTCATGTCGACGACGTGACGCGCACGACAAGCCTACTCCCTCGCTCTCATCATCCTCCCTCGCATCACACCACAACCCCGTACAGCACGTCGACAGCGTTGGTGCGACGCGAGGGTGACGTGCACGATGAGACTAATGACGACGCAACGCGAGGTCTCTAATTGCCTCACCCTCGCATCGCCACCCTCCCTAGCCCTCACTCTTGCTCTTGCTCTCACCCTCGCGACGCGACGCGCACACCGTGTCGCCTCGCCTCGCCTCACTTCGCCTGCTACTCGCCCTTGCCCTTGCCCTTGCCCTCACCCTCGATGACGCGGCGCGACGCTCTCCCCAGCCCTCTCATGTCGACGACTCGGACGACGCTGGGCATGCCACATGCAACGCGAACGGTCGTGACGACAACGGCACTGAGGCACCGGTCCAACACACCAGGCGGCAGCGACAACGCCCAACGCAACCGGAGAACGCCGAGGACGGCGTCGTCGATGCGATGGCCCAGTACGACGGGGATGACGTCGCAACAACACGGTGACATCGACAAACGACGAAGCACATGCGACACACGTCCTTTCGTGACGACAACGACCACGCGAGGACGATGTGAAGATGTCGACAATCTGTCTAGAAGTGCTCTTATAATACATGAGTAGCAGTAAGTAGATATAGATGCAATCGATTCAGCTGAGTGCAGGCAGTTGTGACGGTGTAGGACATCCCATGTGCACACACCACAATGTTGGCAAGACGGTGGGCGCAGCTTGAATCAGTCTTTAGCCTGAGGTCGGCGGCGCATCTCGATGTCGGCGACAGCATCCTCATTAGTATGAGCTTACGCATCCGGGCCCGTCTCCGTCTCACATTACGGGGAGAGGAGGCCCTTAGCGCCACGGCGTCCTACTGCCGGCGGCGGCGGCATTCCCAAGAAACGGAATACTCGCAGTAGCATAAATCTGATGATTATGTTACCCTGCACACGCACGGTTCACCCCGTGACTTGCGCCACCGCAGCTTCAGTCACAAATACCGTTTCAATTCAAGTTCTTGTCGGGACGGCGCGACTCGAGGTGAGTGACACCATGGGCCATTCAATGAGTGGACGAACGTGCCGATACTATTATAGTTGTGATGAGCGGTCGACAGCTTCAAATCCGGATTCCGAATTCGCTGGGAAGTCGGAGGACTTGCAACACCACGAAAGCCCTTTCAATGAGTCAATGGATCACTGACTCAGAGCGCAACATTCCGTTCCCGTTCAAGCTTGAGCCGCTGGCACGCCGCGGTAGGTGTGACTGACTACTGAATTTGAGTGCGGTGACCAAAACTTTACCTCAAATATTATGTCACCAATTGTTCAAATCACCGTTATGAAACTTTGTTGTTCGTGCTGCGCGTCACATCCGAATCGCCGCCGTTCTGTTGTGCTTCTCGCTTACAGCATCCATCTCTGCATTCGTCAACACGCCCCGCGTCCGTCAATGTTAATGCGCTGTGGCACTTTTTTTTTCTGCCCACTGGCATTCAAGTTGTGCCAGTGCCTCGCAGTGCCAGTGTCCATTGTGCTCAACCGTGACGCTTCTGTCTTGCGTCCTCCGTCGCAGTATGCCTTGCTTCCTTGTCACAGTGTGCTGCCTCATTCCTGCATTCGACATATGAATGCATTATGCCGTCCTATTCTGTATGACTGCTTCTGTGAGACTCATCTGCAACTTGAAGGCCCAGGTACCTGGGCCGCACTAGTGCCGTAATACCAGGGTAGACCTCAAAACCCATACCTGGCGCTGTACGACGGAGAGGTCCGGCTGTACTACACCATGACGTACGCACGGATACGACCAAATCTCTGGCCTCGCTACTTACTGACGGGCCGCCAAGTCTAAGTTTCACCCGATTTAGACAAAGTGACCGAGATCTATGTAGATACAACGCAAATCAGGCAACAACTGCAAAGCAGCTGCAGCTTCCGCAAGTTCAATCTCTCGCTGGCAGCTCCATACAACTATGTATATATATTTTCACTATATATAATACTTACGCTCCTTGCCCCCCACTCAGGCTGGACTTACCTGCTGGCCCAGTGATGGAACCCATGCTCAACCCCGCTGACGCTTCCATCCTCATGCCGAACTTTTTTGACCACTGTGACAGTGGCGGCCTTCAAGTTGCCAACGGGATGTCGGTCGTCCCGGTGAACGAAGTCAATTCAACCACTGGCATGTCATCGACAGTCCTGGGCCCGACTCGGCCACCTACCGCTAGTAGCTTCAGCATGACATTCGACGAGTCTCGTTCAGGCTCAGCGTCGAGTTGGCAGCCCCAGGCTCTGGAAAAACTGCCTGCGAATGGGAAGCCCGGCGATCAGAGGCTCGTTCCATTCATAATCAAGCCCAGAGTTGCTGCTGGTCTGAGCGCGTCCTCATTTCAGCTTTCCCCTTTCTGCTATACAGAAGGATGTGAGTGCGCTCGTAACTTATCTTACTATTGATATTTGACCAATGATAGACCGTCTTCACCTTGCACTTAATTTGTATGCTCGCGGCTCAGGCTGGCTGGAAGTCACGCGAAAGGCAGTCGAAATAGCGCCGTATAGGATTTTGACAGGTTCACTCAACGTCAAGCCTAAACTTTCTGCATGTGAAGCAATGGGACTCATCAGCGCGGCAATCCGGCTCATCCAAGACGAAAAAGGCGACCAGTATTGGATGCCCTCAACAGGTATTTCTTCTTTTTCGCTGTTCTTCGAATTTGATACGAGAGTTGCAGTTTCTGGGCTTTATATCGAAAACCCTGAAGCGCACGATACGTTTAGCAGCTCCCTAGATGACCCGGTTTTCTGCAGGCTTATATGCGCACAGGTCGGAAACGTACCATTGGCGTTCTTCGAGCATGCCCAGACCTGTGTAAGGCGGCTATTCACACCCGTGCCGAAGGACAAACGCAGCATGAATATTTCATACCCGACAAAGTGGCTCGCAGTCTATAATTTTAGGACACAAGCTACGTATCCCGCTGTCATTGCGAATATCCGTGAGCGCCTCCGTTGGGACCCCCGATGGGGGTATGATATTTGGCACACGATTACTACAGAGAACATGGAACGCCGAGTCTGTCAATCGCATTTGCGTTTTCTGATGCTGAACTAGCCTCAGGTTATTTGGTTAAATGATCGGACCATCCGACAAGCCATAATACATACGCTAAAGATCCGCAACTCAGTGGGCTCGCTTTCGGTTTTGATCCCCAAGGAATGCCAAGAGCCGGACTGCGACATGAACCACATTCCCTATACCTTGAAAACGCTCTCTTTTGCTCTCACGTTGGTAAGTACACCTACTTGCACGCCTTTTCATTGACTAAACACTCGATAGTTCACAGTGCAATTACAACAAGCCACCGAAGAGCTGTCCTTTGACGGCACCTCATCGTATATTCTATACTTTCGTCAGATTTACGGGATCGTTTCTGACCTCCTGGAGAGCATTATGAACCAGAAGAACAGTCAGCTGGATGATACCCAGGCCAATGTCGCGTATTTAGCGTTGACTTCATTGCTTAAGCATATTGACACTCCTGCTGAACTTGAAGAGTTTCAGAACGGCGCCAGCGAACTTCTCCATATATCATCATTTCCCCTCAAAGGATTCGAGAATTTCTAGTACTTTCTATAAAACTATGTATGATTCCAAGTGACTTAGACAGGCATGATCTTATTATACGATGTGTGCCGCTCTCCTTTTAATTTAGGTACCGTCCGGCATCAGCCGACGTGTACTAGACCCCTCCGGAGTTGACTTTGCCGTTCCGAGTCGACTAGCAGGCGAAAAATGCTGTCCTGATCCGAGTTGCCGTTGCCTTGCAGCATGAGGACTCGGAAGCGATAGCCACGAGGAGGGAATTCTGGGGGCTACCATCGTAAGTCATGACCTCCTCAGACCGCCGCACGATCATGTCTCTTTTTTCCTTGTCCCCATGTATCTAGGCAAGCTCCGCGAGCTCAAGACACCTCTCGGACATCGCCATCGCCGCCCCCGGTTGGTATGCCGATATACAGCGCAGAGTCATCCAAGAGGCCGCTTCTATCGCCGGTCTCAATACCATCTGCGGCATCAACGTCTGATTCAACGACAATACCCCGCCGCACTCAACTGGGCACCACAAGAACTGATCTCCCAGAACCAGAGAACCCCCGTCACATCACCTTCGTCGATGTCTGCCACTCCTTCACGTCCGTTGCCATCGTCGCCTTCTCAAACAGTCAGCTCATCGCCAAATCCACCGCCTACAACAGACATCTCGGCGGTCGCGATATCGGCTACACACTTCTAACACTTTGCCACTGAGTTCAAGAACACGTACAAAATATATGTTCTCTGCAGCCCAAAGGCCACCTTCCGTCTCGCCGTCGGATGTGAACGGCTCAAAAAAATCTTGTCCGCCGACTCAGAGGCTCCTCCCAGCGTCGATCCATAATGAACGATGCCGACGCCTCCTCCAAAATATCATGTGGCGCCTACGAAGAACTCATACCCCTCCTGGATCGCATCGCCCTCCGCCTCCAACTAGCCCTCGTCGAATCCGGTCTCTCTATCGACCAAACCGACGCCGTCGAGCTCATCGGTGGCACCATCCGTGTCCCCGCCGTCCCCGCACGCATGCAGGCTGCCCTCGGCGGAAAACCCCTCTCCACGACTCTCAACCAGGACCGCGACGAGGCTGTCGCCCCATCAGGGACATCACACCGTATCCCATCGAGGTCTCATGGGATCGATCAGAGTCCGATCCAGATGACGACACCGAGCTCGTCATCTTCGCAACGCTTGACCTTTATCGGAAAGGCCCATTCAACATCATGATTGGGGTGTCGTATGCAGAGCCCAAAGGCTTGCCTGGCAACATCAACCGTTGGGTTGCACGGTTCAGCGCTCGGAGCGTCACTACTGAACCAGGCGGCGATCTCATCTGCATGGTATCATGTCCTTTGAAGCCGCGTACGTCGAAGAGGCTGAGAGGAACAGGAAGTGGACGTGGACAGCACGCACAGCCCACAGAGCCGGTCAAGAAGATGCGGGTCAAGAAGGTCGACTCGGGTGCTGTTTACCTCGTTTGCGTCATCCATCGACCCGAGCATCCCTGAGAAACTCAAATAACAAGCGCTGATGCACACTGCCGACAAGCTCGTCCAAGACACTGAGGTACGTCGTCTTTTTTATCGTGCGTACACGCCACCCGCCAATGATTTTGTCCCCAAGGACCGCAATAAAAACGCCGTCGAAGAATACGTGTACGACACCCGCGGCAAATTCAAGGATTGGTGTGCCACCTTTTTTCCAGCCGAGCGAGAAAGCCAAGCGCCTAACGATGCTGTAATCGGCCAACGACGCCACTAAACCCGCCTACGTCGCCCCGCTCGACCCGCTCACTGACAAGGTCGTTGGCGACCGGCCCAAGGCGATCGCTGGCCTCCGGACGGCGTTCAACATGTATTTCGCCCAGGCGACGTCATCTGACAACGCCAAGTACGCGCACATTAACAAGGACAAGCACGCCGTCGTAAAATGTGCAATAGTGCAAAGGTGGCACGAGGATTTGGTGCACAGAAAGAAGCGGTGAAGAATATCGAATTGCATCGTCACTCGGCCAGAGCGTCCGTTGCCTATGTCCAGCCGCGTGAGACATCAAAGGGTGACTCTCCGACGAAGTGCAAGAAATCGCGTAAGGCAGAAACAAGAGATGCCAGCACTGGCAGGTCGAAGAAGTTGACTTGGTCTCACAAATAGTTGCAACATCGGGCGCCGATTTGGTTCTGTCCTTCACACTATACTTTGGAATTGATCATGTGTCACGGAATAGATTCGTCGTTGAGTCGATATTTTGGTCTGTCATGCAACTTGAACGTATTTACACTGAGTATTGAGTACTATTGAGTGATCACCAACTTGAATTCTATTGACCCGGATTCCGATAGTGGCCGGTGACCGATTCTATCGTAAATACCGTGTCACAGTTGTCGTGTCGACGGTTCATTAACATTAATGGATTATTGAACACATACATATGTCAGTGGCGGTATCATGATGTTGGGCGGTTGCACCCCGTCGCTCTTGCTTCGTTTACATAACCCACCACCAGCCAGTGCGTCGATGTAACCATGTCATTGATCCAACTGTCCACCCAGTCTAAAAGTCATCCAGCCGACACGCAGAAAACACCCGCATCTACGCTCACCTCTTCCCATCATCTTCACCGAACCCTCCTTCCTCCGCAAAACGCTCCACCTGTTCGGCGTTCCGTTGTCTGACGTCCTCAACCCACACTGTCAAAGGCGTCCTCGACGTTGCCATGGGTGCTCGGCATGGAGGACGCGATGATGCTCTGGCAGCGCGGGTTTTTTGACAAGGGCAATTTGTCCAGGAGCGAACCCAGCTGGCTCGCCAGACAAGTCAACGCGACCAAATTCGCCATGAGAGGTGTGTTCCCCCTTCCTACTTCTCATGTGCTACTTAGGCTCAACCCATGCGCGTAGGTGGGATGACGTCCGAGGAGGTCACCGCGAAACGCAGGGCGGAACGCACCCTGTTCAAGCGCGATGTCACGCCAAGGCGGTGGCAGCGGCTGGGGCTGAAGCAGAGGCGGCCTTCCGACAGCAAGGACGCATCGTATCCACGGTCTACGCGGCGGACGGAACACGCATGATCCCTCCCGCAGCGACCTGGAGGCCAAACGATGATGCACGGCCCGACGAAGACGCCGCCCTCGTCCTCTTGGACGAGGGCGAACAGGAACCGTCGATGGAGAATGTCGAGCACTTCCAGCTCACCCTTCTTCCTCCTCTGGAACTTCGACTGTCTGTCGATCCTCCACCCAGACGACGTGCGTCCCCGTTCTATTCCTCGCACAGATATGGCACGCGTTCCAAAACGTGCACATACCCCGTCCCACCGCCGCTTCGACAACCCTTCTTGGTCCATTACATCGTTTATCATCATTACCGGTACCTCGAATGCGGTCGTCAAAAGCGGCATCAACTTCTGCGTCTATAAACGTGGGCGCGTCTTTGCACGCGCCGAGTGCCTCCCCGTCGTTCACTACAAGCAAGGAAAGCTAATGGCACGTGTTCTCCGTAGGTTCGCCGTCATGGTGTGTCCGACGTACGAAGATCCCGCCGACCAGGACGATACGCCGTTTACATTGCCGAATGCGTCCCCTCTCGTGCTCGTGGCTCAGTACGATCAACAGAGTGAATCGTCGCGTAGGTTCAAAAGGTGCGGATTTACCCACTTGGCTGAACGGCGGCTCACGTGCTACTCCAGATGCACTCGTACCTCTGATGGAGTCTATCTCGCTGTCGAAGACTGAGTCACTGATTTGGTGCAGTTGTCCTTGGAAACGAAACGTTAGAAAGCCTCGGCTTGTACATCATCGGGGCCTGACGGACGCGTCGAACAGTATTCCCCATCGGCGACGAGGTACGTTCTTTCCCTTCGGCCGCGCTTGTTTGCTCATGCGACCCTACTAGCTTTCCGTAGACATCACGGAAGTCCTGGGGGCACAAGCGTTCTTGGCTCCGGTCTGCATGCTGCCGGTCAATGAAGTCTCACGAATCGCGCGAGCCGACAAATTCCAGGGAAAGCGCAGAATACGATCACGCTCCCCCCTCGCTGCTGCGGCACTTTAGTTGACCCCTTCGTGCGCCGTTCTCTTCCCAGTGTATTTGCTTGAGGCACTCAAACTCTATTGCAGGTGCTCACCGAGGTGTTACAGGAGTGTTTGCCTGTAATCCTGGCTTCGCGCACCGGAGACGGCCGAATCTGCATTTTTGGATTATCCTCAGTAAATATCGCGTGTGCTTTCACCGCAACGTGTTGATATGATATCACGTAGTAATGTGGAGCACTCATCATCCACCTCTCATCCAACTCTGCTACGCTCAAACGCCACATGCAAGCACCCGTCCTATTGTCCTTGACATCGAAGGGCAGCTTGGTTTTGTATCACCCGCTCGCTCTTACCAAGCGATTTATTAGGGTACAGCCAGAACAAATCGTGGCGATTTGGGCTCGACTAGTTGAGGTACCAGACCCATTAGCCGAGCGAGCGGTTGCGTCCTATTTAGTCAACGAATCTCTTAAGGTCGCTACGAATGCCTTCGTCAAATGTGCCTCCGAGGCTATCGCATACCTGTCTCGTTCAACTGCAGGTTTACAGATCTTCCAGGAGCTGTGCAGCATTTGTGGGTCAGAAAGAATGCTGCTAACATACAAGCGCCGGTTGGAAACCCGCCATCCCCAGAAGAACTCGAGCTGTGGTCCGACCTGGATGTGTTGTTTGCGGACGATCAACCCCGCCAACTTCTAGGTTCCCTTCAGTTTGCAATGGTGTATATTGGCACTGTCTCGCCCGAACGCGTGTGGAACAAACCACGAACAGTACCCATCATTAGCGGCCGACAAACCGGGTCAACCTTCCCTAGCTTCGCTGCTGTCCATCATCGCGACTATGGAGGGCCAAGGAGACTATCTTTTTCTGGTCAGAAAATGAAATCTCCTCGACAATCGCCTCGCTCCTACGGGCTTCGTTGATCTGCGACTCAATCACGAGCCTTTTCTTGCTCTGGAGCTTCTGAGGCTCTTCCCCGACCTAGCCTTACTACGACTCACGTTCGACTTTCGAACCAAGGTCGGGACGGGCACGGCCATTTGCTACTTCAAATTGGTCCCCGCACCCGGTTCAACCTGGAAGGCGTATTCACTCTACACCTGCCTACGAGCCCTTAATGATTTCTCCGAGCAGGTGCTCTGCCGATATCGGGCTCAATCTTATCAACTCACTAATCCGCAGCGTAGATTGGACCTCTTCGCCGAAAAGTTCCGGAACATGGCACTTGTGGAGAAAGACGCCGTCGAGAGGTGGACCTTGTTGACGGGGGTCCGACTGTGATCGTGATTGGCGCCGACCACACTGGCCTCGAAATCGACACTGTAAAGGGTTCGTGTTACAGTCAACTGCCAATCCTTCTTGCACAGCAGAGACTGAAAGGTATAAAGGCAGGCGCGTTTTGCACTGTCTGTCAGCAACACACGAACTCACTCTTCAATCTCTTGAACTCCTCTAAGGCTCCTGCTTCCACAATGTCGAGTCCAATGGTCCCATCCTGAGGAATTGTTTGTGCTTTTCGCTTCATCAACCCCAGCGAGGATACTCACTCAACCTTACTAGATCCCGATGATGACGCCCTGAACAATGCAGAAAGGTACCCCAAGACTCTGTCCTTCGTACGTCGTAATCCTTCCCTACTTACCATTTAAGCCTGTGGAATTGATATACTGTACAGTCTCCTGATATCATACCGCTCTACGGTTTGAAAGCCAACAAGGATACTCTCCTCCGCGACTCGTCCTGGCGTGGTTTCACGGGTATGCCTATCGTCGGTGGCGACGTCAATCACGTCTATATTCGAGGCCATGGCTCCGGTGGACCCAACGTCGCCTCATTGAGGGCGTTTCCAAGCGAATTGATCTTATGGCCACAAGTGTGGACAAACATTGAGCCTGCTTCGTCTGGCCCAGTAGTGATCTCTGGCGGAGACACCCCTGGTCGGTGTAAGTATATTGCCCCTCTTTACCCTGGCTGCCATTAACCCCGGTCGTAGATGCCTCCGAGGAACCTCTTTGGTTCCGACCACCTCATGATGCGGGAAACGCGTACTCCTTGGTCGCCAACGTGTTCGAACTCGATCCTGCCAAGGCGCGTGGGGATCTGAAAGATTTTGAGCCACTTCCGTCTTTCGATGCCCAGACATTCGATGCAGATGATCTGCTTCTTTTCTATCTAAGAATAGTGGCATTAATGTAAAACCCTACAGTTTCTGTCTCGTTGGCGACGTGAGCTAACCACCTCCCAGGTGATTGTCACAGACCCAACTTCAAAGCATGTTGCAGCCCATACCCGACTCCGTATGTTCAGTAAATCGGCGGTGCCAGTCTGCTTCCGCGTCGATGTAACCCTCATTTCGCACTTGCGTAGACGATCACTGACTTCAGTTTATGTAGTGGCATAAGGGCGCTCCAGTTCCCGCTGGGTTGGAGGTGTCCATACACGACGACCGCGGGAAGATTATTCACCCCGTTGTCGTCCTTTGGCAAACACCAGCCTATCTCGCTTGATCCGGGTTACGACGGACATTTAACGTTGAGAATAAATTCTTCGACAGACCAGGACACACTGTTTGAACCCTATTCTGGTCTCTCTCTCAAGGTATTCAAGGCCGATACAGGCTCGAAGGGGTCCTCCGACCCTGATTTTAGCCAGTCAATGGGTGCAATGAACGTCCTATTCGATCCACACTCGACACGCAACATCCGCCATGCTAGTTCATTTGCCAGGGAGCTGAGGGAGTGGAAGCAAGAGTTTGATGATCGTCAGAATGCTAACCGTGAGACGTGTACTGCCATTCCCCAGACGACACCGCAACCACAGGATGGTGGTTCAGAGCCTACCCACAAGATACAAATCACTTTCCCCGCACTTCCCCGTGGGGGTACACTCCTGGTCTGTGACACCTCGATCTTTAGTTAGCCAACGCTAATGATATGCAGACATCCAGCTCATTGGTACGGACTCGGATATGACCAAACCAAGCTTATGGAAGGCTCTCCAGGATCCGAACGTGGATTACTCAAAGGACAATCAGATCGGGCTTGTTCAAGTTGGAGGCGCCAACAACTATGTTTTCTTACGTGGGCACAGCACCATCGCAGACATCGATACACAGGCGAGAGTCTTTGCCCTCTTCGGGAGCCCCGTCCTCCATCTGGACCGGTACACAACTAAAGGCATCCCGGGTCTTATCGTGGGTGAAGACGGGAATATTGAACAGCAAACCATCTCTGTCGCAGACCCCAATCAGTTTTACTTGTTCAACAGACCTTTGGACATCAAATCTCCACCCAACCCTGACCCCGACAACGTTCCCGGTCCATCATGGATGGCGCGGCCACATTATTGCCTTATTGCAGAAGTGCGTCAGAAGCGCAAGCGCTCCCTGGTGTTCCCAGCGTGGCCAAACGAGCAGGCGGAAAATATCAAGACAAGTTCGTGCTTTGTTTCGAGTCCTTTGCGCTGACTTAGTGCTGATTCAATGTAGCACAAGATTGGATCAATTGGATGGCATCCTGTCCACTCGTGTGTTGCGGAAACATAAACTGGGTTCCCTACAAGCGTGGCCCAGGAGAGCAGTGTTTTACGTGGACTTGCGGGACCCGCCTTTATATTCCACGTGGCTCATTCCGCTCCACGTTCTGGACCATCATGATAGAGTGTGATAGCCCAATCATTCCCTCTGGCTGCAAATGTTTGTAGTTCTGGTTTAGTTGTCACCAAACTAACGCATTTCTTCTTCAGGGACTTTGACTTGTGACGATAATGAAGTCTTCCCTAACGGCATTTGCTTTGAGGTCAGGCACCAGCATTTTTCGTGTGTTCTCTTGCGCTGACGTTGAGTCGTCGATCAGGACCGCCCCATCAGTACTCAGAGTCCCGCGGTGCGTGGAAATACTTGTTGCGTGTGGTCTGGAATAGCTGACGTGCAAGCAGTATGAGGGATGTCATTTCACTGGTACTACACCAGGCTCAGAACCCAGCTTCACCTTGACCGTCACCTGGTGCGATGGTGACGCAAAGATCCCGCCACCGAGCATCCAAATCAAGCCTCTCGGTCACTGAAATCAACGAGTCTTCGTAAGTCAAGTTTCCCGACTGCACTTGCGACGGCCGTGGAGTTTTACATGCATTTCTCCGTAGCCCGCTCTTGGATCTCGCGCAGCCGCCTATCTTTGAGTCCGACCATTGGTGGCTTTACGTCGGAAGCAAGTACCCTTACCTTGGGGAGGAGCCCCACCCATCCCCGCTTCCTTCATTTGACAGTACGGGGCGCTACCCATGGATATACCAGCAGTATCCACAGTACTGGGTCGGACTTGTCATGCTTGCTGCACAGGAGGAGCGTGCTTAAAACCTACCAATTCGATGACCGGTGTCGTGAGGTTACCTATTTGCTGAAGCTTCTTGACCAGAAAACGGGGAAAAGACGAAAAAAATGGGTAAACAGGAAAGAAGAAAGTATGCTCTCCTGTTGTCTTGGTCCGAGTCCGAGTCCCTGATATTGTCGTTGTGCTAGCTCAGTTGTTGTAAGATAGTTGTATTTCGGAATTTACTGAACTGCTTGTGCTGTGTAATACCCTCCCTTGCGCGCCTGAAAGCACTGGCACCACCACTTCTTAGGCAACTTGAAGTAGCCTTTGTGATGCCCGGGAACTTGGCTCAAATTCCTGAGGGGTCGGCATTCCCCGCGGCTGTAATGTGTAACTTGAACTTGGCGATTCAATGGATCCGGGCATGTCCGAGTCACTGAACAATGAGTCACTGAACAATGAGTTCGCTTCTGCCGGTTGTGATAGTGTTCCGTAAACCTGAAACAATGACGTGAGCCTGACACGAACAATTTACCACACAGAATGCGCGCTGCAAACCTGCAGACTCATCGCCGCCGGCGGGCGTTGTGCAGGTGGATGCCCGGCGGTCCGAGCGACCAAAAATAACACCCATCATGTGCATATGTGAACGTTTACAGATTTGCCGTATAATATCCTGGTCGTTATCTCTTGCAATCGATGACAGCTTTCACTCACATCCGATCTAACACATCTGTCCATGACGAGTTTTAGTGTTTTTCGGTAGAACTGCACGAGCAGATCCTCTCCCTCTTGGACCCTGAGGACATCATTATGCTACGCCAGGAAATCTAAAATTTTCTTTTGCTTTGGATTTGATGACTGACAGTGCTCTGTTTGCTTACCAAACCTCTAAATACTTTTTTGCACTCACACAAAAATCTCAACTATGGACCACGATTCATTCTCGCATGCATCAAACACACATTTTTGGGTGTTCCAACAATGAATTTGCAGTGCTGGAACGTTGCCAATCTGAACGTATCCTTGTGCGCGCGCCCAGAACTCAAAATATGATTCAAACAATCAGGGACTACCGTGACACCTAGCATCACATCTTCCCTGGTGGAGAAACGCGGATAGAACCCCTTGTGGCTCTTTCCTTCTTGTCAGAGCGTTTCCTCCTCTCCGTGGATGCTAATTCTGTTGTAAGCATATGGAACGTGTCGAAACTTGGGCCTTCCGTGGACGCGCCTGCTTTACCATCATGATGCGCAAGTCTGACCCCGATCGCTGGCTGGAACTTCCTTATCTACAGGATAATTCCAACTTGAAGCTCTATGTCGTCCTCTCCGACACAGACTCCAGGTGCGCTCTCACAGGCATGTCGACTTCGATTGCTAATCGGATCTCCAAGTGCACACGTTTTTTCCCTCTCTCTGCCGATGACGACGCCAGATGCAGAAGAACCCGGATTACAGTTCTGCAACGTAGCCACATTTTTCTTACGGTCCAACGATGTTTGCAGCATCGATCCAGATTCGTGTCTCGCTCTAGTTCGAGTCACCCAGGATTTCGTCGAGATTGTGAATTGGCGCACAGACAGCCGATCAAAGGTTCTGCTACAAGGCTTGGCCGGAATGCACGTAAGTAAACATCATGCCCTCGTTCCGTAAACCGTGGTGTCATGGTGCTTGTTGCATTCCAACTTTCGGCACGCGTTTCCAGTGAATTATAGCGTCGCACTGTGCATCTGCGGGCCCTACATTCTGTGTTTTAGACGCTATTCAGTCGACGCGTACCCCATCCCCCTCTGGCTCTCGAAGCGGGGGCATGCGACGGAACCGGCCTTGCCCGTTCACCAGGAGATAATAGCTGACATGGGGTTTTTCACGCAAATGACGCTCTCCCGCGTGCGCTACATCCGCTGCCCGGACGAAAGTGGTGGTGATAATGGCGACGTCGTTTACGCCATCCGCGCACTCGAC
>JBBPOD010000516.1:0-17633 GCA_038091255.1 Tylopilus intermedius | reverse complement strand
GTAAACGGTGGCCGCGGGTACTATAAGGGCAGAAGGAATAGGCACAGGATCGCGGAGGTGCAGATTTTTGACGAAGATCTTTCTTCCAAATCCCCTGGCAGCCGCGGTGAAATGGTCATCGCACGATTGACTACATCGGGTTGTGCCAACGACTCGGATTCGGCGCTTGGTAGATCATTTGTATTTGTTTGGGTGTGGTGTTCTCAATGCCCCCAACATCCTCATTGCCCCATGTCTGGCCACCAGCCGCCAAGCTGAGAATCAAAGCCGGAAGCCAAAGACGAGCGTCACCGCGGTAATAAATACACGCGACCGGTACTCAGTACTCAAGTGTACCTTCGTCCAAGGTCAACTGGGACCCCAACTAGAAACGGAAACCACCGCCCTCTGCAGTATCGTCGACGAGTGCCTGTCGTGTCCAAGGGTCGTCGCCCACACCACCGCCCCCCTCAGAGATTGCGTCACGAGGCCATCGCAGCGGGCATGGCACCGCCAGTCATCCCTCGTCGTGAGCGCCCGACACATGGGGATCCGGATGCATCTGCGAACGCTCCTCTCCCACCACTTATGCGCGCTGCGAGCACACAGTCCATCCACCACACAGTTTACGTTACATCCTGTTGACTCATCTCGCTGTCCACTTCTGATTGCCTTGCTTCTCTCCTTGTCGCCCCTTCCCTCAACCTCGTCTCGTTCGTCATCGACAGCGCTCTCCACGACTACTTCAAGAATAGCTTGAGCGAACTCGATTTCGTCAGCCAAACCATCACAGGACCAGGTACGTCATTTTATTCACGTCCTTCTCGCGAGCTAAAATATTGCGTTCAGGGCTTCTGGCTCGCATTCGCATTGATGATCCTTGTCTCGGCTGCTTTATCGCTAGCGCAGCGACTCGGACTTACTCGTCTAAGGCTGATGTTTTCTCAAGGTCTCGCACGAATAAAAGCCTCAGGTAGAAAGACTCGGTCTGGTTGTCCTGACAGAAGGATAATTCAAGGAACAGAGGTACATCGACATCTGTCTGGATATCTGCCATTCATATGATTTATGACGACGCTGGTTTCGGATCATTATCCCACTGACGATTTATAAATTACTTAGTTCATTGAATACATTGCGCCTGGTGTAGCCCAAGGCCTACATGGCTTTTTGCATGCGAGAGTGGCTAATCATCACTGAACGCAAGTTTCGATTGGCGCTGGCCCTGCGTTTTCGAGCTCTTATCACTCCCGCTCAGCGATAGTGTTGACCTGGATACGATAGTATGTACGAACACGCGTCGTCAACCAACCTGAACACACTAACCCGCTATTGGCACAAATGCAAGTAGCGATGTCAAACGTTCAACTAACCGCCGTTTGGAGACGGCAAAGCTTGGTTCGTTGCAAACGCAAGCGTTATTACACATTATGCTATACGTCGAGTCACTTGCATCAGTGTGTACCGTCAGGAGCATCTGATCTACAGCACAACATCCACGCGGGAAGTGGGATCGCAAGGAAAGCCATCGGTGCTCCTGGTCGATGCTGATTGACCGTGAGCATACCTGGTAGCGGGTCCAAGCGGGATTCGCGCACCTGTATGTGGACGCCCCCCACTGAGAGCCGAGCTCCATCGATCGGTCGCGGTGCGGGAGCGGGACGTTCAGCTGTCGTCCCATGGTTTACCGTTTGAGAGGGAGGATCAGTGCCCGTTTCCCGTTGTTCCGTACCACTGCCCTGTCCGCTGTTGGAAGGATCCTTGGGGGCGTCCTTGTTCGGAGGGGGAGGAGCCACTGGCTTGGCCGGTGGTTTACCAGGCGATTTTTTACCCTACGACGTAGGATAAGCGACTGCGAGAACCACTGGAAAATGACAAACTCGTGGTCTGATAGCTCTCGCCATCATTCGCTGACGTCGTATGCTATTAGTCTCGGGACGTCCAGCGATCAGGAAAGGGGACTCGCCTTCTCGCGCTGAGCCGGAGCGTAAGTTGAAGTTCCCTTGGCAACTCTCGCCAGGGGCTGAGACCGAGAGGGAGGATCAGTGGGACTGGAGGGATGGGACTCTCTGGAAAGCGGATGATGATTGTCCGACGCCGGGTTCTCGTGGTTTTTCTTTGTCCTCATTCGCAGCCACTTTGTGAACCTCGATGAGCGCGGAGGTTGCTTAACAGCATCGCGACGTCGCCCAGTGGAGACCACTGATTGGATATCCGAGTCAGGAATACCACGGGAAGGAACCTCGGTCCCCAGGGCATGGACCGAGCCTTCAGGTGATGGGGGCTATAACGGGCCTCAGATCACTAGAGCAGAGCGCGACGGTGACCACCAACCTCGTCGAGGTCAAATTGGGGCCGAGCCGGCGCGCTGGACGGCAGCTCAACCTATACGGTCATGAGAACGTGCTTTCCAAAAGAAAAGAATGCATACATTGAGCTCGTTTTCGTCGTCCTCGTTGTTTGGCTTGCCGGGTTGAGGTACACCGGATTCATCGTCTTGTCCCTGGAGAACATCGTATGGAATAGGTCAGTCCGATGCGCACAATGGCAGAGTGATCAAATCCTACCGGGGTGGAGTCGGGCTGATTGTCCCCATGGCCTTCTGTGACCGAACGCTGTTCATCCCGGCCTCGTTCGCCAGCGGATGCCTAGATCATGCGCCACAGTAAAACGTATTCGACGGGAAGTGAGCAAAACACTGCATGGTACTTGCAGTGATGTGGGATATATTCTCAATGAAGATTTTCCCATTCTGTCCGCCAACTGCAATGAACTGGTCATCTGGTGAGATGGCAATTGAGTATACGGCTTCAGTATGTTCGATGACACCAAATTTGGTGTTCGTTGTCACGTTCCAGAACGATACGGTATGACCTTTCGCAGAGTATGCAACAAACGCCTTGTGCCTTAACATGGCAATGGACGGGGAGGCGCTTGAATCCGGAGCTGGCCATTTCCCAACCGGCGACCGTGTGGATACGTCGAGTTGCACGATGTTGGTACCAGAGATGACAAAGATGTAGTCGTTGGACCAGAGAAACCCAGTGTTAATGAATCCGATGTCCGTTACTTCGATGATTGCCAGTGGGTGGCCAACGCTGGCGCCGTACACGTGGATGGAATTTGAAGTGGCTGTCGCGATCCTGTCTCCCTGTGGAGAGTATCGTGCTGCGCGAACCCTGTCATCGTGGCGGAGTGTAAGTACTCGTTGCCGCGTGGCAATGTCCCAGACCGAGGCTGTATTGTTGTCCGACGCTGAGACGAAATGCGACATGTCGACGGGTGAAAAATCGATGCCGTTGACATCGTCATCTTCCGCTTCTTCCCAGACTTGCTGGTACGTCGTAGCGTCCCAAACAAGTACGTCGCCTCTGCTTGTTCCTGCTGCCATCCACTTCCCATCCTTGGGTGCAGCGAGACCGTAGACCGTCTTGGTTCCCATCGTTACCACTGGTTTCCCATCCCGCACTCGCCACACTTGAACCTCTTCGCTACCACCGCTCCAGAGATACTCGCCATTTGTCGAAAACGTGACTTGCCATGCCGCGTTACCAGTCTTGATTTCAATTCGATCATGGCGTTCTTGTCCAACGACTCAGAATCAGCATTTGCACCATGCTGTTACTACGCACCCGTTGTTGTCGTCGACATGGTCACGATGCAAGCAAAGCAGCGAAAAGGTGAACGTCCAGGAGTAAGCCGTAGTTTGCCCGCATTATAAAACACATCATTCTTTCCTCATATAGGCTGGGCTACAGCGCAGCCAGCGTCGGAACTTAGCACAGCCCGATCCCACGTTCCTTCATTTCCACCCGTCCGAGAAATAATGGTCAGTTGTAAGTAACCACCCCCCACGTCCACGTTTTCTATCCTATGCTTCATGTCCGGTCCCCAGTTGCTGAGCTGAAAGCCAAGGACGTGAACGCCACCGTAGTGACCAACACGCTTGACCAGTACTTGAGTGTGTCCTCGTTCAAAGTCCACTGGCACCCCCGCTGGAAACGGGCGCCGTCTGCGACTTAGACAAGTGCTAGCTGCGTCCATGGCTCGTCGCCCCACCACCACCTCCGAGTTCACGGCCTGACCTCAGCGTGGCGGGTAGATGCCGATCCATGAGGGACGACAGGGGCGCCATGCCAGCTACGCGCCTCCCCTACCGCCCCCGGTGCGCTTCGAGCAGGCAGTGCGAGGTTAATCTTTCCTTCATCCTTCTCCGCTGGCGCAGACCACTTGTCATTGTCTCATTCCCTTCCGGCTGGCCCGATATAGCACGTGGAATTTCACTTATCGCCCCTCATCCCATCTGTCATTGAAACCGCTCTCCTTGCCGATTCCGGGAGTAACTTGAGCGAGCAGACCGGGTATGTTGCTTTTGTCCACCTCCTTCTCGTGTGCTGGCGACGCTACGTTCGAGGCTCCTTGCTCACACTTTCTTCAGTGATCGCTTCATCGTCAAGCATCCGTGTCTTATATCGCCACGGACGGTGCAACGACTTCCGCGTCAAACGGCAAGACTGATATTTGTATGAAGTTTCGCGCGAACTGACGCTTCTAGTAAGAATAGGCTTGACTGCATCACGAGCGGAGGTCACTGGTTGGATATCCGGGTCGGGTTTTTGGTATACCATGGAAAAGCCAGGAATCTCGTCCTCGGGGTTGTGACAGGCTCCCAGGCCAATGCAGGAACCGGAAAGTGCAATATCAAACCACCACCCGGGCTAACTGGACTGAGCCAGCATGTTTGGAAGGCAACTTGACCTATGCGATCATCAGGACGGGCTTTGAAAGAGTAAAGAATGCATACGCAGCGGAGGTCGTTTTCGCCGTTTTCATTGCTTTACTCGCCAGCTCAGGCTGCATCTGGTTCATTGACTTGTTCCCAAAGAACATTGTACGGAACGCGCAAAATGAGAGTAATCAAATCCTACCTAGTGAAGTGTTTGTATTCGTTTGGGTCTGGCGGTGTCATCTCTTCTGCGGGACAGCGACACCCTTTGGTCTCCGCCCATCCCAGAAACGATGGTCAGCTGTAAGCAAGCACCTCCCATATCCACGTTCTGAACCAAACGCCTCACGTCTGGCCACCAGTCGCCGAGCTGAAAGCCAAAGCCGAGAAAGCCAAGGACGCCGGTGTCACCGCGGTATCCAATACGCGCGACCGGTACTCGAGCACGCCCTCGTCCAAGGTCAACTGGGACTCCAACTGGAAGCGGCCGCCGCCGCCCACTGCATCGCCTGCGTCGGCCAGTGCCAGCCGTGCGGCCCCTCCGCCACCCCCTCCGAGATCAAGGCCTGACGTCGTCGCGACGGGCATCCCGCCCTTCGTCGTTCACCGTGGACCACGTCCAACACAGGTGGATGCGGGTGCACCACCGTACGTACCTCCCCCACCGCCCACGCGCGCTGCGAGCGGGTATCCACCCCACCACCCCGACATCACGTCGATCGACTGGGCACATCTAAGCGCCGAGGACAAGGAGGCGTTCTTTGGGTGGCTGGACGAGTTCTTTTCGCGATACCTCGGGATCGAGGTGGGTCCTGGTGGTGGGCGAGCGATACCATTAAAGTCGTCGGTGATGCAGGAGAGTGTGAGACCGGTAAGCAGCTGCTGTATATGGTTCGATTCAGGTCAGGGTCGTGATGCACATCAACGTCATCTAGCCATCGATCAACCTGGCAACGCGACCCCATGCGTAAGAGTGTATGTATGCGTAAAGTGAGAAAAAGGGGAGAGTCTGGACGAGGCAAAATTGTATACATACGCAGTGTGTAAGGTCAAGATATATGGCAGCTAGTACATTAGTAGGCAAAAGATGCAGTGGGACGTAATGGTAGCGAAGAGTCTAGGGGATGAGCAAGGATGCCGTTACTATACGATATGCTGTATCATGACTTGTATATGTCTCGTGGATGTGACTCGGGCACCTCGTGTGGGTCCATTAGTGTGACGACGTTCGTTCACAGTCCGGATGTGGCATCTGGAACAAGTTCTGTATCCGTCTATCCTCAGTGACGACCTGAATGGAGATGTGGATCAAGTGAAGAACACTGTATAGGGGCACCGGACACGTACGGTAGGGCATCCACAGTTTGGCGCAGTCTTGTGCATGTGGGATTTGCTGGTCTTGCATCGTTGCGAGTTGCAGTCCGTCACTTCGCCGGTGAAGTAGCGCCCATGAAAGTGCTGCGACACGAGAGAAGATGTTCCGTCCGATTGTCAGCCCATAACGCCATGACGTGTAGCACCAGTGGAGACATACGCCGCATCCTCTATAATAGTCGCCTACGCTGTGTATCGCGCCTGTTAGTGTCTCGGCATCGTTGGTCAAAGCAGCGTACAACGTACACTTCGTGGTGGCACATGAGTACTGTCGATGCAGAGAGCGGGCAAAAGGGAACCGAATACTCGGCAAATGAGGCTGGGCGCGAGATGTGAATGAGGCAGCCGAGCCGTGGATGACTTATATATGTTGTCGCGTCGAGGGTCCTATGAAAGCGGCTGCGGGGCGGCGGAATGTGGCAACAACGCCCTCCAAGTGGATCAGCGCGGCGGCTTTTTTATATGTCTGTTTTTTTATTTTTATTTTTTTTCGACAGGTGGAGGTGGATATCTGCACACGAGCGCACAGGCGGGATGAAAATTTCTCCTCCTTTTTTTTAAAACAGGACACCACCCCTGAGGTGCGTCATTTCGTGAGCGCGCCGATGAGGCTAATACCCGGATCAAACCCCGCTGGTCGACACCAATCTTATCTCAACCCGTGGCAACGCATTAAAAAAAAGTTTATACAAAAAGGTTAAAAAGACAATAACGCACGACCGTATATGTAGGACGAGGACATCGTCGTCGAGCGAAACCAAGGTAACGCTCGGACGGAACAAGACGCACCAGGAGACATTTCGAGCTTGTCTTCATTTTCCCCAGGCGGAGACCCTGACCTAGGCCTGACAGGCGTCCGATTCGGAGATGTGACAAGCCAGTGGGCGGCCTCATTTGCCAATGGAACGTGGAGGCTTTCGGCTACCGAACTCCCAGAACGAGACATGTACGGTCCAGGTTCTGCGCCGCGACGCGTTTAGTGCGGCAATCGAGATGAACGATCGAGTCGTTATCGAGAGGCTGAGGGTGACTCTGACCAGGTGGGTAGCTACATGCGAATAAGTGATTCGAGTGGGACCTACCGCCACACAGAAGGTGGGGAAGCGACACCACATCGCGATTTGGAACATGGACTTGAACGGCAATGCGAATGAGTGCGAAGTGCGAACACTGCGGGGTGGTCGGAGAAGAGAAGCATGGTGGCGGGAAAGGCCGTTTCGAACACAGCGGAAACGGTCGACTGAGATGTCCAGCTCACTCGGAGCGTAGGGTCATGGCCTGTCATGGCACAATAAGTCTGGCTTCATGAGCGTCAAGTGTGGCAGAGGAGTGTGGCAGCGAATCGTCAACTTATCGACGGCAATCAGATGATATGGACGAGGGCACAGGGCGGAGGGTCAAGGGTTCAGCATCAGATGGTGCACCTTCGACGAGCACGTTCCAGGGCACGCGGGGTGGGATGGGGACACGCTGCAGCGTCATGTCGCGAAGGATCAAAACACGGCAGCGAGGAACCGTGCACTGCCTGTCCATCATTGACGGGCTTAGGACGCAGAGACGGACGAATTATTCAAGGCAGATCCCTTTGGTCGTAGAAAGGGACCTGTAAAAACGTAGATACGCGTATACACGTACCATGGCAGTGCGACAGCCTCATGTCAGACCTTGAGCTACTAGAAGCGTACAGTTACCCGCGCGTCGCTCAACCGAAAGTTGTTCGCCCCCGAGATGTGTCCGAGGGCTAATCACTTTGCTGTGAGCGACACGACGTCGTCGTCGTGGTACACGCTGGTTCGTGTCGACTTCATCACTTGATAGTGCTACAATTTGTCATGTTCACGATGGTTGGATGGAACGCGCATAATCCGGCAAAGGTACTGTGCGAAAAGCCGACGGAAATACCCGATTATGAGTCTTAACTTTGAAGTGGTCCCTTGATGACCTCGAGGTGCCCGTTCCAGCACGAACCGTTTACCGGAAGCATTCATGACCTGAGATAATCTCAACGTTGCACTCCTCAAGGTACACAATAATGAGGTGCGTGTAAGACATGCACCTTCGATTCTCGCTCCCCGCATCGCGCTGATCCCTGACCGGCAGTGTGATGCTCATCATTTTCATCGGACGCGAAATGAGGGTCTCTATGACATGTCCCTGAACTGAAGCTTCGGACAGCCTTGTGAAGTGCATTTCCTTCCATTTTTGCCGCCTCATTAACTCTCCCCAGTGCCCATCGATGAGACTGCATCGTGTTTGATGTGCGTTCTGGTCCACGGATAGCGGCGTTCATGTCCTCCGTTTAGGCAATTGCATCCTTTGGGTCTCCTTCGTATAAATGGACGACGCGTTTGTTACGAACGGCACTCCCTCACGTTACGATCATGTCCTTCTCGCGCAAGGTGACAACCACCACCACCACCGTCTCCAGGAGCTCGCCCTTGTCCGCGTCGTTGGCGACCGAGCAGCGGTTGAGGACGAAGTCCGAGTATGGTAGCCGACCTATCACTCCAGTAGTAATGGAGTCCCGCTCTGTGATCCAAAAAGACGAGTGGCTCGACGCCGCTCGCAGAAGCACCGAACACTTTAAGCAACACGGCTCCCCTGTTCCTCTGGTTTGGGTATGGCTTCTTCGCGTCGTATCCTGGCGGTCTTGATGATAATGGATTTCTATCTAGGTTCTAACGGAGGGTAACGAGATTCCGGACAATGCCGTCCCTTTCGGGGAAGATCGCAACGGATGCACCATGTACATCGCCCGCGCTCTGTTGGAGGGCAGTCTTCGTGAGCGACAGTCCGTCGATCTATGCGGCTGGTGAACTCAACGTCTTGATCGGCAGATATCGGTAAAGCGAGTCCCCAGTTTTCCGGTGCCGTCATCGGGTATGCCGGTAAAGAGCACATTGTACGCATTTCGCGCCTCCAGCCCATGGACGCGAGCTGATTTCCGATCGCAGATTGCCAACTACGAAGTGCTCGTTTGCGCTTCACAACTTCGTTGGGGCTTTGCGCCGCCTGTGGACTGTGACAGCGTTCTTACTCAGGGCACGGTCGTCCTTGCTCAGCAGCGCGCAAGATCGACCTACAGATCGAAACTTCATACTGAGGTGGACGTGTTCAACACGACGCTTGTCGAGAGCGATATCCCACGATTCCTTCCTGACGGCTTTAATATTACATCCGATAGAGAGGCTGGCCTGAGGCGATTGGCGTATGTATCTCCTTGATTACCCTGACATCATGCTGATCTGTCGCAGCGAGATCAAGACTGTCATTGTCATCGATGACTCCATGTCGGTAGGTATCCACTGCTGGCAGTTTGACCTAACGTGCTGATCGCTCGGTTAGATGCAAGAAGGCAACCTCTGGGAACAAGCTCGGGAGGCCCTTGCTGGCATTGTGGACATTGCCAACCAATACGGATCCAAAGGCGTTGATATTCATTTTATGCATCAAGATGACTATGCGCCAAACATGCAGGTGATTGTCTATACCTCGCTGTACCGAGACCTGAATTGATGACACGAATGGGGTGTAGTCGAGGGCAGAGATCGTCGCTTTGTTCAACCGAGTCCCGCCTGAAGGCACGTTGTTCACTGTAATGATATTCTAGCTTGTTCTAATTCGTGGTGCAGGCGAGGATACCCCAACCGGCGCGAAGCTTGGGCAGATCTTTGATCACTACCTACCGCTTGTCGAGCATGAACGTTCTACTCATGAGCCGATTAATATCGTGGTGATCACCGATGGTCTCCCAAGTATGTGGCTGTTCGTGCATAACTATGCATGCATGCTCACGTTTCTGCGTAGCCGACCAACCGGAACTCGAGCGGGTCATCGTTGACGCAGCTCATCGTCTTGACCGTCGTCACATCAGGCACGATATGTTTGGCGTCCAATTCGTGCAGATCGGCACGGACCCAGCTGCCTCCGAGTTGCTGCACACGCTTGACGATCATCTGGTGGCTCGCTACAAGATCAGGGTACGTGATTTAGTTGTCCATGTATGCGATGGATCGCTCAACCACAATAACAGGATATCGTTGACAGCACACCCTACGACCCTGCTCAGGGTGCGTTTGACACCGAGTACATGCTCAAGATTCTGCTTGGGGGCATCAACAAGGATCTGGACCGCGCTGCTCCCAACAGTGGGCAGTCCAACTTGTTGTCGCCGCTGGCACCACGGCCGTACGACGCGCGCGGTTTGACCGGCAGACTAGGCTCCAACAGTCCTCGTCTTTCTACCCATTCGCTCAGGGCTGGTTACTGAGCCGCACAACATCGGGGTTCTGTAGTGATATGTCCTGTACTGTTTTACGTGCTTTACAAGGAGACGGGAGTCATCTGTTACGGTCCTGCGAATATTTTCTCTGCCGCGTCGACGTCGATACATTTTTTTTGTGCTTGATCTTGTTGCATTGGTGGACGCAGTTGTGGGGCATGCGCTGGGTAGTCTGCTGTAGGCTCGGGCTAAGCTGCTGATTCAAAAAACAAGAGACAATAACCATCGCCTACGACTCTTACCATGTGTTTGAGCGATATCTATGCTAGCGGGTGTTTCGCTCATGTCGGTGACCCGTGCCGTTTGCTCAGGGGCTTTTTGGAAACGCGTTCAAAATCAGGCTCGCGGAGCATGCTGTTCGTGTGATGATACTTGCGGAAGACTGCATCCACCTTTGTGCAGGTAGACGGACGTGACGAGGTCTACAAACGTTCAGATATTCCCACGAAACAGGCAAGCATTTCGCGTCGTCGACGACGATGATAATATGACTAGCACTGCGAACGACTCATGCTAGTACCCTCACCACACAGCTGCGTTTTCCATCAGCATGCGGATTGGGGTCACTGCGTCGACATCGACCTTTTGCCATACCCATCTTGTCCTGCGAGTGGCACACCCCGCATCACCGCATCTCGGAAGCCATTGTCCCTCAGCCACTGGCATGTCTTCAACGTGCCTGTCGCCACCACCAACGCCGTCGCATCAGGGTCCATCCATCAAATGCCGTCCATCGTCTCCCTTGAGAAAAGATGCCGAAAGTAGCGCGCAGCGCACATACCGTCGCGCTCGTCGACCATCAAAGCCATGTGGCTGTTGGGTACATGTGACGACGAAGGACGTTGCGAAGGCGTGTATGGCTTCAATCCCGGTGCGTCGTGGCGCGTCGTCCCCGTTTCAGTGCTGATGTGGGGTGCAGTAGTCTCATCCGTGACGTTGGGCGACGTGGCCGTTTCTTGTCGCACACACCGCCACGATAGGCGATCACGATGTCGTCCTGTTTCGTCGTGGAAAGGGCCCTGACGGTGCGCAACGACTCGACGTACATCCTCGATAGGTGGTGATGTGCACCGACGATGGTGTAGAGTGTGCCGTGAATCTTGCTTATCTCCCGAGGACCCTCGATGGATAATCACGCCAACAGTGAGCGGGAATATCATCCCAAGTGGCCCCTTATTGCGCCACTCCTGGAACTTGATGTTCCGCGCCCCAACACTGGTTGATTATCATCGCCACTGCAACCCACTCCCTTCCGGTTTGTTGACCGCACCGCACTGGCACTGGCGAGATGCGTCTTCCCGTCCATCGCCGATGATCGTTTTCAGTGGAGCATCATGTTTCATAACTTGGCATGGATATTCATTTGCAACCTATGCATGTTGTCGTAATCGGATTTTTTGAGGGAAGCAGGACCATCCTTTCTTTGATTTGGCTGATTCTTCCGCTCGTATGGCAGACGACAGGTCAGAACCGGTCTATCGGTACGAAGCCTGTATACCTTGATGGGATTTTGGGTAAATCACCTTTCGGTCCTCGGCAGCCATTATCGCTCGGCCGTGTCAACCATCCGCGTTGATTCGCTCTGCGGGGTCGTGAAAGTTCCAATCCTTTCTTTGTCCTCCTGCCCGCGCATATCCATATCAGTGTCATTACAACTCGTCTCCCTGCGATGCTTGCTCTGCCCATGCCACTTACACTGCATCTCACTGATGTCCTGCCCCCCCAGTCCTCTGTCGCCATCACACTTGACGGCATCGTAAAGCGAGGCTGGCGTTTATTGTAAAAACCTATCCACGTGTGTATTGTGCTTGGATCTCCGAAGGAGGAGAAAATCGCGCAACCAACCTCCTTATTGGCGGGCAGCGCCAGCACCTTCTTTGATCCGATTCAAGTTTCACCTGTTCCAGAATGAGCTTGGCCCTGCCATCTCCGACTTCAATCACTCGGTAACCTTGGAAGTGTCAGATCATTTCGCGAGTACGTTATCTGCCTGCTTCCACAAGCTTCGATGATCAATCAGTTACAGTCCAGACCACTGCCAAAAAAACTCGGGTTAACATCGAGCACAAGATATAACTACAGAGAACTCTTAGCTGAACCACTCGCCCTCTTTTCCCCCGTAGTACCTCACATCTCGTCCGTGCCATGTCCTCCAATTTGCTGTCCGATCTAGAGGATCTCAAATGGAATGACTATACAGCAGGTTTAGTCAATTACGTTGAGTCATTGATTCATCTTATACATAGATCTACAGTTGTCGCAGTGACTGCTGTCATATATGATTGTTGTGAGTGACCGACTCGGTCTACATGATCTGTAACTGAGAACGGCCCTTGCACCCTACTCTATAGTCCTTACCTTTCCAAGAGAGGTGATTTTTTCACCCCTTGCATTTCCTTTGTTGGCTAAGGATGTTCTAAAGGTGCACTATGTTTGGGTAAGCAAGCAATGGCTTTCAACAACTTTCGCACTCATGTGGCACCATAGCAAAGGTCCTGGACATGGGTCTCTGCAATATTTTTTGTGGTATGAAACCACTGTGTTGCATGCATCTTGGATTTAGGATTTTGTAGATTCACTACATTGGTCTTACATATATTATGTAGGTCCATTTCTGCTCAATACTTAGCAGCTAACAACTAAATCCTGCACAAGCTCCATGTCAATCCGTATGTTGGTTAACCAAATTAAAAAATCCAATCAAGTATATTTCTAGCAGATGCTAGCTTCATGCCTGTCACTACAAAAGTATGTTTTTCTGCCTTGTATGATGTTTATGAATATTGTTTTCCAGATGTGTGTCATTCAAATTCCTGCTTTCTCTTATAATAAGTCAATAGATGTAAGCAAATAAATGAATTACTGGTACTATGACTCACAAGTGATGGGCATTCAGGTGATATAAACCATATAGTAATGGCCTGGGCAGGTCCAGTATTTTTTGCTGCTGCTGATTGTGAGTTTTTATACCTCTCACCATTTTCCTGCTCATAGTGTCAATTCTTCTATGATAGTGATGATGATTCTTTGAGTATATGCAATGTGGCATCAATCCAAGCAAATCCTCTGTATTCTCTTGTTTGTTTACATTCCACAGGTTATTGTTTCCTTTGTTTTTACAGGCATCTATGCTTCAACCAATGCATATTACCAATGTATGTTTTTGGCCAAACCAGAGATTTTACCATGATCTAACTTTGCTCTGCCCCTTCCTATAGCAACAACTATTCAAATTGCCAACCTCTCAGTCTGTGGTGTAATTCTCAAGAATCAGTCTTTGCCACTGACAAAACTTGAATATCTATTTGATAAAACTCTGCGCTTAGCTCTCAGTGTTGGCCTCTTCACTCTTGCTGGTACTTCAACCTTAAAGCAGTCTGTTCAAGTTGATATGTACAAAGCAACAAAGCAGTGGAAGCCAAACAAATACATGCAACAACTAATGAAAGATGGTATTCTTTATTTCTTCATGTATGTATGTCCCTCCTTTTATCACTATTTATTATCCAAGTTATTTTGGACAAAATTTAACTACCTTTAATTTTAGATATGTCCTTTATTGCATCAATGGCATACTTGATAATGAATCAGCAATATCACCAGCTGGTGTGGCCATCTTATACATGATAGTGAACACACTCTTAGTCCTAATGATGACTCGGTTCATCATTAGTGTGCGAGAGCTGTATGATCATGACCTCCGTGGCCGGTGGGAGGGGATTGACTCTGGGTTTGGTATACGGTCACAACCTGCTACTGGTACAGACCCAGTTATGTCTGCAATTGCATTCACAAATGTTGACGCAAGGCAAGGAGATGGCCATGTGGTGGGAGACACAAGGTTTGGGGAAATGGGAACCACCATAGGAGTTGAACAAGAAGAAATTCCACTGGAAGTTCTTCGGTGTCAAGGCTGACTGGGGAGCAGTGGCTCGGTATAGAAACGGGGACAAGAATATGGGTTGCACTGAATGTGAATAGCGACTAGGAATATTGACTTTACCTATGCATATGCCTCACTTTTCTTGAATGCCATGCATGACACGTAGAAATCGTCTCCAATGTCCACTTCTTGCTGTCCATGCAATTTTGTTTTGTAGCGGGACATAACATTTTCGGTTATACATGGAGACAGCAAACCAAGGCTGGCCATCATCAAGTGCGACACCCACCTTGGGTCCCTGATATCTCATTCCGTCGGCGAGTTGGCCACGGAATTAGTTTTCGATACAGGAATCCGATGAAGTCAAACGTGGAGGGTGCCAGTGACTGCTGATGGCACGTAACCCTAAGAATGTGGCGCGGACGGAAACGTGCTTGGTGAGGCTGTAAATGAGTAGGTTATCTCCTAGATGAGAGTATGCATCATGACCGAGCGCCGCTCGCTGTATAGAAGAGTCCCGGCGTTTGAAGTCGGAGGGTATTTCACAGCTTCCATAATGACGGAACGATAAAGCGATCTCTCTTGCACAAGAGTTGAAACGTTGATACGTCGCATCGAAGTATTGTGTTGTATTGTGGGAGTTCATCTTGTCGGGACATGATGCCCCTCTCGGGACCCGCGTTGAAGCCTCAGCGCGTCGGTATGAAGTAAAGACACCGCCTCCACCTGCAAGCTAAGGAGGCACGTCAGTAGATCGGAAGTTGCATGATGAAGGTTGTCCTGGTGGCAGACTCATGAACTAGTTCATTGTTTCTTCAACACGTGGAATCCCACCCCCGTGGAAAACCGTATTATTGAGATCTGGGGTCACGAGTATCACCGCAGTCGCGACACCCTCGAAACTCGCTTGGTAACGTCCCGTGAGCTGCAACGCGAGGCGTTCGGGACTTTTCAATCTAAGCGAAGGCTCACCGACGTCTTGTAATAGCAGCATGTACGATTTCCTTGTAGGTTGCTGTCATCGCTGTATGGAAACCCATTCTAAGGCGTAGACTCAGTCCGATAGCAAGCCACGAGCACCATACCTGTGTTCAGTGGATCATGGGCTTGAAAGTGGAAACGTAAACGTCTTGACCATGGAGGATATGGTTTCGTTTGTCGATTCTTCCAGGATATTGACGATAGACGTGGAGTGTCGCTGCCTGACGTCGTTCGAAGTATGCCCTTTGTGCGCGGATCAAATAAAGGTGTTCTAATTCTGGGGAACAACGTTACCTCCGGCTTCGCCTCAGTCTCAATTTTGAAGAGGCTCTTGGAAGGGCAGGCCGTCAACGGACTGCGCCAAATTCGGCGAGACCAGCGACGCCGCCCAAGCTGTCGTCAAGCAAAACACATGTGGCACGATGTAAGGGCGTCGTCTCGCTTGCCCTTTGTGAATTCTGCGTCCTTCGAGCTGAAGAGCTTGGCTGGCCGTCCGGCCGCACGGCTTGTCAGTGCGGCGCGACTGCCGCAGGTGGCAGACCGTTGGCTCTGGGGTGAGGAATGCGTTGAAGTTCTCGTCAGCGAGGATGGGGTGGGCACGGTTGCCGATGGAGGGATAGTAGAACTTGAAGAAGGCGGCGTTTGTACATGTCCGAGTCAAACGACGGTCGGAGGCCCACTGACTAGGATTTAATCAGCTCATGGCCCATGACGAGCGCGACTGCACGTACTTTTGCACATACCAAGAACCTCTAGACCGGAGGATTTATGTGAAACTGCCAGCACCGGTGATGCGAAGTCACAGTATAAACATCTGCTAGTGTGAAGAGTGTGAGCAACCAAACATAAACACCTCTCTGAGAGGCGACTATCGAACCGCTCTCCTGCTCCTACAATATGTTCCAATCCAGTCTTGCGGGCACCCTGAGGCTTGGTTTGTGCTGTCACCATGGAGCATATGACCGACCATCTGCACGTTCGAGCCAGTTCTTTTTGACTCCCGCCTCTAGATTGCTAGGTTTGAGTGTATGCCCCATCCGACTCGGAGTCGGGGCTTGTGCATTCTGCGTCTTTGCGTTTCTCGCTCTTCCTTGGGTTTCGATATGCAGCGCAACAAAGCTTTCGCTTGACTCTCCATTCAGGTCTGCCCTCTCTTCTTTCTTCCTGTCTATCTCCCGGCTCACTTTCCCCTCGTGGTCGCTCTCTACAATCCCTAGGCCTACCAGGCAGCATAGAAAGTCGTCTCGTTGTGGCTGGGAAAATCCTCATGCACCCTCACCTTGTCGAGAACCATCCAGCTTCTCCGAGTCAATGTTTATTTGACCATCAACTACATCAAATACCTGATATCGGGTTGTCAACAGACCGAAGGTTGCATGGTGAAGATCACGTCCACACTAGTCCTGGGGTCTGCATTCGTCCCGTGGTATCGGTGCCGAGTTTGCTCAACGGCCATGATCATGACGGCAGGGCAAAACAATTCAAGGTGTGTTGACACTGCTACTGAGCGGTGAACGTTCAATCGTTCACTCTTCACGGTCCTACCTGAATATCACTTTTCCGCGTTGACGCTAATGCCTTTCCCTTGGTGACAATCTTGCTCAATCGGTGGACGTAGTTGAGGCATGATCTTAGTGACCTGTTGTAGGCACGGACTGCCTTGGCACCCGACGAGCCTGAGTTCAGACGATTACTGTCCTTTTCCATGGGATTTGGTGTCTAAACGATATCTGTGAGCTGTGTTACGCTGGCAGCCAGAGTCTTGTCGGTGACCACTTTGTCGCTGGCAGGCGATGTTGAGATCAGAGCATGCTATCCGTACCACGGGATTGCAACCACCTTTGTCGTCGACGTAGTGTTAATGGCAGTCTCTTTCTGTAAGTACTTAGAGGAGTAATTTATTATCAATGGCCGAAGTTCGATATTCTCACTCCGCTGCAAACGATGACCAATGTTCCTGCGCGGGACCAGTATATCTCTACCCAGTGTCAACCTTGACCTTGAAACACTCCCCATAGCCGGCCTCATCGACATCCACCGCAATCACCCAAGCGCGCTCAGAATCACAGCATCCAGAGCCTGCCAAATCCATCAAGCGCCGTCCATCCCGCCATAGACAAAGGATGCAAAAAACACCCGTACCACGTGCGAAGTTCGAACAACATCACCCCGCGGCTATCGCACAGCAACTCATCGGCGCTGCACCCACCACGTAGGTGGTGCAATGACAAGGATGTTGGAATTCCGGCTGTGATATCGGTCAGTGACTCAGAGTTGCGCGTCGTCCATGTGTGTTGATCCATCATGGATGTAGATGCGGTTAGCAGTGGTCCCACCCAGCGAGGCTGGTCCCCTCCATCCCGTGCACCTGCCACCGTTGTTGATCGCAAGTTCGTCATCTTTGGTGG